>CAIGRT010232563.1:0-12585 GCA_903798405.1 Fraxinus platypoda
CAAACTTTCAACCTTTTCCAAGTGAAAAATTATACCAATCAAACACAATTAATTAAAATTCTCAGTAAAACCAATTCTTGGCAATTCAATTCCCAGTAAAACATTTTATTTCCACCAATTTTCCACCTTTGCAATCAACGCCCTTATTTCTTCTACTTCTTTGTATAAAATACTTTGATTAATTGAATCAAACTTTTAAATCATCATATTTATCAAAGTTTTTTATCTAACACTTGATCTATTACTCATTGTTATTCATTGATGTGTTAGTCTCTGTTTGTACATAATTAATTGTTATCAATTTTTATAAGAGAAATTTCATTGAAAACTATTTCTTCAAACCTTTGGGTCATATGAGGTCCTTCGAAAACTCAATATTGTATAAGAA
The DNA here is from genome assembly GCA_903798405.1 of Fraxinus platypoda. NCBI lineage: Eukaryota > Viridiplantae > Streptophyta > Magnoliopsida > Lamiales > Oleaceae > Fraxinus > Fraxinus platypoda. The sequence goes on from CAIGRT010232563.1 coordinate 389, forward strand.
TCAGTGCTCTTTATTTATAAGTCACTGAAAGCATTGTAGGGATTTAATTGCTCCATAAGTAATCAATATAGTGACAAAGCCTGCTTGTAATGGAAAGCTTGGTAATGGAGGACGAAGATAATTGGTTTGGATCAAACCTCCATAAATATCTCGTTGGTATCCTCTCTAATCTTTTATTTATATTTTGCTTACGGTTATTCCTTGATTGACCAACATATTTATGATTTACTTAATTTGAAATTATTGTTTGAAAATGTTTCAAAACCCAATTCGCCCTACTCTTGGTTAGTTACTCTTGAGCTATTAATTGGTATCAGAGGAAAGTGCTCACTTTGAAATTAAGATTTTACAAGTTTTAGTAATCGCTAACCATAATCTTCAAAATTTAGAGGGTCATTCTACAAATCATCCTCCTTTCTTTGATGGCTCTCATTATAACCATTGAAAGGCTAGAATGATATCCAATCAATAGATTATAACATTTGGAAGGTCATTGAATTTGGTCTTTATGAATCTACAAAAGTTTATAAGGTTGATGGTAAACCGTATCAAACCATTTCAAAATTTTGATCTAATGCTTAGTGAACAAAAATGTGTTTTTGATAGAGTGATTGGATACAAACTCTTTTTGAAACAAAAATCTCTCTAAAATCTCTTTGTTTTAATCTCAATTTCTCCTCCTCCAAATATCACATGTAGTTTTTGCAACAAAAGTGGACATGCAACCTGCTTAATCAAAAAAGAAATTACACTTTGAAGGAAACTATAAGTGATTAAAAAACCCATTAGCACTAACTACCAATGACCCTAAGTTGTATGGATACCAAAAAATAAAAAAAATTAATTATATTTGTATGCATTAAAGAAAATAAAGAGCAAATGGTTTTTGGATAGGGATGCTCAAAACACATGACCGTAGATCAAACTCTACTGACGACCTTCAAAAAGAAGGATGTAGGTTATGTCACTTTTGGAGACAATGTCAAAGGAAAAGTCATTGACATTGAAATATTGGTAACCACTCATCTCCCTCTATTGAAAATGTTCTCTTAGTAGATAGCCTTAATATAATTTACTTAGTATTAGTCAACTATGCGATCAATGTTATCATATCAAATTTGATTCTTCCAAATGTCTTATTGAGAATGGTACATCAAATGAGGTAATATTTGTAAGAAGACGAAATAAAGATGCCTATGTTATAAACATTGAATTTGAAAGTGAAAAAGAATGTTTATCAAGTTTAAAAGTTGAAACTTGGTTGTGGCATAGAAGATTAGGTCATGAAAGCATAGANGTTGTGGCATAGAAGATTAGGTCATGAAAGCATAGACCTACTCTAAAAAAATTTCGAAAAATTGTTTTGTTGAAGGATTGCCAAATTTGAAATTTGAAAAAAACATAAAATTTTTGATACATGTCAATTTGAAAAATAAATGAATATCTATTTCAAATTAAATCAACATTCGTCAACTATGTGACTTTTACAACTTCTCCATATGGATATTTTTAGACCAACTAGAACCGTAAGCTACTTGGACTATTTTTGAACTTAAAAGGTGAAGTTTTGAATGCATATTTAAACATTTTGCAAAAATGTTCAAAATAAAAAGGGGTATACTATTACTACTATTAAGAGATCACAGTAGAGAATTTGACAATATTGCATTTGATAATTTTTGTAATGACAATGGCTACTAACATAATTTTTCGGCTCCTATAACTCCTCAACAAAATGGTGTGTAGTAGAAAAAAAGAATCGCACATCACAAAAAATGTCTACGACTATACTAAATGAAAATAGTTTACCAAAATATTTTTGGGCCGAAGCCTTTAGCACGAGTTGCTATATTGTAAATAGGGCATTGGTTAGTCGAAAGAAGATAAAAACTTCATATGAACTTTGAAAAAATAGAGTTCCCAATATCTATTACTTTAAAGTGTTTGGTTGTAAATGCTTTATCTCAAATACTGAAAAAAATTAGGAAAATTTTGATTCAAAGTCCGATATTGTAATTTTTCTTGGTTACTCATTTACTAGCAAAGTTTATCAAGTCTTCAACAAAAGAACTTTAGTTTAAAAATCCATACATGTAATATTTGATGAAGCTAATCCATTTTATCAAGAGAAATGTATTGAAAATGATGTAGGTTTGGAGATCCCTTTTGAGCAAATAAAAATTCAAATTAAAAAAAAGGAAGAGCCTAAAAATCTTAAAGATCAACATGAGAAAGAAACAAATGTACAACAAGACAAGATATAATCTTCCAAAGCACAAAGTGATCCATCTCTACCTAAAGAACGGAGGTTTGTCCCTTCTCATCCAAAAGAGCTTATCATTGGTGATCCATCCAAAAGTATAAGTACTAGGGCTTCTACTAGATATCACTTTAATAATTGTACATTTAATTAACAAATTGAACCTAAGAATTTAAAAGAAACTGAGTTTGATTTATTTTGAATTCTAGATATACAAGAAGAACTACATCAATTTGAAAGAAATCATGTTCGGGATTTAGTTGTTAGAACAAGTGATCAAACCTTTATTGGTATAAAATAAAATTTTCAAAATAATGAGATGAAAATGGAATAATTGTGCATAATAAGATTAGAGTAGTGGCCTAAGGTTACAATCAAGAAGAATGCATAGACTTTGAAGAAACATTTGCACGATTCACTAGATTAGAATCCATTCGCAGCTTCTTGCTTTTGCTTGTTAAAAAGGATTTACTCTTTATCAAAAGGATATCAAAAGTGGTTTTATTCAAGAAAAAATGACAAGATCTGGATAATATTTTCAAACTAAGAAAAGTTCTTTACAATTTAAAGCAAACTTCTCGAGCATGGTATGAAAGATATAGCAAATTTCTTCTTTCAAACGATTTTCGAATGGGAAAAGCAAATACTACACTTCTTATCAAAACCAAAAAAAAAATAAAAAAAATGGTATGATTATTTATATTGATGATATTAGTTTTGGTGCCACTAACATTTCCCTTTGTGAAGAATTTTCTAATTATATGAGTAACGAGTTTGAAATGAGCATTATGCAGGAACTCAAGTTTTTTTTCATGGACTCCAAATCAAAGAAACTAATGATGAAATCTTTATTAGTCAAACTAAGTACATCATGGACATGCTCAAAATGTTTGAAATTGAAGGTTTGAAACCAATAAACACTCCAATAAGCTCATTAATCAAATTGGACAATTCGTAGACATGACTAAATATCGAGATATGATCAGATCTCTTCTTTACTCAACCATTAGTAGACTTGATATCATGTTTAGTGTATATTTATGTGCAAGATTTTAATCTAATCCTAAAGACTTACACCTTAGTGCCGTTAAACGAATTTTTAGATATCCTAGTAGCACTAGAATATTAGATCTTAGTATCCTAAGGGCACTCATACTGATTTACTTAACTATTTCGATGCCGGTTGGGTCTATTGTACAATTGATCATAAGAACACTAGCAGAACTTGTCACTTCTTAGGCTTTGCACTTGTATCATGGTTTAGTAAGAAACAAAATTTTGTTACATTCTCTACCATCGAAGTCGAATATATTTCAGCCGCTAGTTATTGTGCTCAAGTTTTATCGATGAAACAAACACTAAGTGATTATCATTTATCTTTCGATTATATACACTAGCACCATAAACTTTTCAAAAAAATCCATTATTGTATGCTCGAACCAAGCATATTGAGATTAGACACTACTTTCTAAGATATCACGCACAAAAAAGAGATATTGCACTAGAATTTGTTAATACGAAAAAATAATTGGCCAACATTTTCACTAAACCTTGAGCACTTGATAGATTTTCATATATTCGAAAAGGTTTGGAAATTATTGATGAATTTGAAGTATGTGGCTAAATTGAAAATTCCGAAATATATCCTTCAAAGATGAATACAAATCTTGGATTTCATCGTTTTCAAACGGAATAACATCAGTCTGAATACCCAGGTCAACATTTTCGTACTTTCTTACAGATTTGATTAATTGATTTTATGTGCATCATTGGTTGAAATTTATATATTAAATTTCATCACTCGTACCTCGGATGGTATTTTGCTATAAACATAATGATTATCGTCTTGTTTTGCATATATTTGACATTTTGTGTTTAGTTGAGGGAAAGTATTAATCATTTCTTTGGTTGATTTAAAGTTTTAATCATATATGATACACTCTTGTTCTCATATGTGTTATCTTTTTACTTATGCCAGAATAGAGAAAATAAGTGAGATGGGTTTAATATGCCTTGAATGATAGATTTGTTATGATATATCCGATATGTTTTGAATGATCAAATGATATACTTTGAATCATCCATGATGACAATGATTTGTAAAAGAAAGGAAGAATATATGATAAAATTTATTCCTTCTCAATTGCTGATATTACTTTACAAATCATCTTGTTTGTCATAATCAAAAAGAGAGAATTGTTGACCAATGGTCGAATTTAACCTTAATGTTTTGATCATAACAACTAAATTAATTTTGTTTACTAACAATTAAATTTAAGTGATCATAGTTTTCAAAGTATTCTATGATAAATCGATAGATCATCGTTAAAAGATCACAATGAAGACTATATCTTTACAAATCAGACTCACATTGAAGGTCAATATCGAAGTCAAGCAATCAAGGCAAGAATTTAAAAGTCGAACTCCAAACAAAGATCAAGACGAGAGCCTAGTTGCCAAACTTCAAAGAAAGATGAAAGATTTTTTATATAAAATTTAAAGGTTAGTTAACTAATACTTTGATCTTTAGCAATGAATGATTAAAATTTCAAAAATCATTTTATGCACTAAGAGTTATATTCATCATCACTTGCATAAAATATTTTTGACCAAAGATAAAAATGATTTTTAAAATGATAATTGAATTTAGATCGTATTTTTGAAAAATCACCTACGTTGAAAAACTAGTTAAAAACTCCAAAAGCTCACGTTTTTCAAAATATTCGAATCGATCAAATGGGCCCAAAATGAGAAAATGGAAAAAACAAACGGTCAATTGGCTGGACCACCTTGTCGCCAAACCGGTCAACCAGACTCTCCAACTAGTCAACTGGAACCGATCGACCGAAGGGCTCATCTGGTCAACCGAAAGTCCAATGGTTCAAAAATTTGACCTTTCTGGCTTCTAAAATTTTTTTCTGGTTATATTTTGGGTCATGAGAACTTGTACCAGTCCATCAATCCATCATTGGAACTTACATAAAGTTTTGCAAATTGTCCTCTATAAATAGGTTCTATTTTAGCAATCAAAAGAGGACTTTGAAGTGTATTAAAGAGAGAAATATTTTGAGCAAATCTTTGAACTTCTATTGCATTTACTTCTTCTACTTCTTTATGTCAAAAATTTTGATTGATTAAATCAAACTTTTAAATCATCATAGTCATCAATATTTTTCATCTAATACTTGAGCTATTTCATTGCTATTCATTGAAGTGTTAGTCTATGTTGATTCTTAATTTATTATTGTCATTTATTAAGAGAGAAATTTCATTATAAAACTATTTATTCAAACCTTTGGGTCATATTAAGTTCCCTTGAAAGCTCAATATTGTAAAAGGTCAGTACACCTTGTTTGTAATTCGCCAAAAACGTTGTAAGAATTTTGGTTGCACCATAAGTCAATCAATATAGTGAAAATACCTTACTCGTAACAGAGAGCTTGATAATAGATGATGTACACCATTGGTTTAGATCGAACCTCCATAAATATATCATTTGCATCATCTCTACTCTGTTACTTATATTTTGTTTACGATTGTTTTATTGATTAGCGTGTTTGTGAATTACTTAATATGAAAATATTTTTCGAAAAAGTTTCAAAAATCAATCCACCATCTTTGAGCTAGTTATTCTTGGGTTATCATGATGCAACACTGTTTCTTCACCTTTTTGAGTGATCAAAAATGTTGGTGAAACAAATAAAGCCTTTGATCTATGGACACCTTCAGTAAAAGTTGTATCTTACTAAGACTTTACCAAATAAATGCTTTCTTTGGAGACATTTCTTTAGATTTAAGTTTGATCCAAGTACAGATTTAGAAGACAATATGAATAGATTTAATACGATAGTTCAAGATCTTGAAATTGTGGGATAAAAATCTCATGATCAAAAAGTAGTTTGCCTATTAAATGCTCTCAGAGAAAAACATAAGGATATAAAGAAAGCATTATAATATGGTAGAGATTATTTGACTGTTGAAATTATTCATAACTTCCTTAGAAACAGAGAGCTAGAAATTATAACAGAACAAAAAGAAGTTCTACACATTGAGTATTTAACAAAAAAAATTTAAAAGTTCAGCAAAAGGAGTTTAATTATAGTCAAAATAACAATTACAATCAAAATAGAGAAAAGCAATAGTAAAATTAATAACCAATAATAAGCAACAAGAAGTCGATAAATATTATTTCTAGATGAACAAGTTTAATCAAATTAAACCATATCTAATCAATCAAGCATGAAAATCATAGTAAAAGTAAAAAACACCAATATTTGTTAACGCGGAAAAATCCCTTGAATAACTCTTCATAGGAATAGACAAACCTCCGGGCAAATTTTGCCAAACAAATCCACTAGAAAATATTTAATTTACAATTGGTCCAATCACAACTAAATTTTAGTAGACTCTAAGCATTCAACATGTAAATCATCGAAGAACTCTTTGATTTTGTCTTCTACACTTTCTATAATTAGTAAACTTCTTTTCCCTCCATGTGATCACCGAGAACGAACTTGTTCTTCTTCACCGAAACTCCAGTCACCTCCATCATCTTCAGAACTCCGAAGGCTATTATTTAGTAAATGATTTTGATTTCAGTGTTTTGATCTTTTGGACTTTTTGTGTTTTGATCTTGTGGTTGAGTGAATAGAATTATTAAATTGTTGTTTGATCTTCTACAAGATGTTCATTTGAATGAAAAAAAAGGCTCAACACACGTTTGGGACAAAATATGGCTTTGGTATCTATGACATGAAGTATTTGAGGTTGTTTGAGATTATATAATACGCTGAAAATCGCAACTAGGTTTGGCTGAATAACCCGTTCACTTGAGCAGAGGTCGAGCGGATAGCGAACGGTGGGTTGACAGCTCAATCACTCCCCTCGCGGACATTGAGCAATGGACCTAAAACCACTCAAGCACTTTCCTCGTGGACTTCGAGCGTTTTTTTTTTTTTTTTGACGATTTGGTCTTCTTGAGATGACTTTGACTCCTTCCAAAGACACTTTCAACTCCGACAACTCGACTCTAATTACAACTCAATTACATGATATTTTGGACACGGAACTTGCCAATACACTTTAGACCTAACACAACTTATGTAAATGAATTAGGATGGACAGATGATAAGGCAACACATTTACAGCTTAGACACACAAAATATTGAATTCTGTGTGATCCTTTAGGACATTTTTAGTATACGACACTGTAATAAATGGGATTTTATGTTGTATTATGTCTTAACATTGTCAATACGATGAAATTCTCCTTAGGAACTTGCCATTAGACCATTCAAATTTTGAGACTCAAGTTGAAGCATTTTGTTGGTGCTTCCAACCTTTAGGACATTTTTAGTAAACGAAAAAGATTTTATCTTAACATTGTCCAATACGATGAAATTCTCCTTACGAACATGCCCTTAGACCATTCAAATTTTGAGACTCGAGTTGAAGCATTTTGTTGGTGCTTCCAAATACTCCCGTTGCAAGTGCACCCTTCCTCTCTTCCCACACCAAAAAATAAATAATAAATAAATAAATAATAATAAAATAAAATAAAATAAAATAATAATAATAATAATAATAATAATAATAATAATAATAATAATAATAAAGAAACTTAAAGAAGATAGACATTCCCATCTAACCTTTGTTGCGTGGACTTTACATTCTGTAGATACTGTTTCGCATAACAATGCTTTAGCATTTTGAAAATCATTTTTCGTTGAACTCATTTCCAATCATACTTTTTTTTAATAAAATAATTTTGCATGTGAATTCATAATTTTTACCTACTATTAATGACACGGTCTACATTTTTTTTTTTTTTTTCATTCCGAATAATCTCTCCCAAACAAAGACTTACAATTCACCCTATCTTTTTCGTTGCACAAATTAGGTCTACTTTGGAGATCGCTTGGCGTCATTGACCGTCTGTTCAACATGAAAATCAGTGATACAATATGCTACAAGTAGAGGTGAAATAAATCTTCAAATATCTGAGCATGAAACCCTGTAAAACAGAATTTGCATGAGGAACAAGGTAGGTCTATAACTATTTGCAGTTTCTTTCTGCTGTAGAGTCCATCTTTGATGCGGACAATTTTATAAATTCTTACTAAAATGTTACATATTAAGTAGTAACTAAAAGTTACTGAGTTTTGAAGGGCTTATACGTCTTGACATCCTGGGCAAGCCCTTGTATGGATCCAGCTGCAGCAACGAGTGACACAATGAGACAAGCCCACGTCAGTATTTTAAGCCATATCCACGTGAAGGAATACTTGGGTATTTTGGCCTGTGCAATGTGCATCTCTATGGGAAAATACACTGTTAATGGGTAAAATGAGGCTGCGCCAATCAGACCCAAGAAATCGTTGAAGAACGGAAATATCATGGCTATCACGGCTGTTACTACGACGTAAGCTGTTCTCCATACCAGTCTGAACAAGTTAGTGTACCAAGTGCCGCATACTGGAATATTGATGGCATGCTCGGTCGTGATGAATTTGTTTTCCGGCCATTTCAAGTTGCAACGTTTCTCTACGTAACTAAATATTGGCTGGGCAAAGACCTGTTAGCAAAAAGGCATTATGAAGATATTTATGGCGGTTGAAGCAGTGGATTATAGAATAATTATTTACCTGGTAAGCACCAATTAAGTGGATAGCAATGCAGACATTGGCAAAGTCAATCAACCAGAAGGGTTCGTAAAATCCGAATCCGGTGAGGAAATTTCCTGGAGCTTTATTTCCAAATGCAGCATAACCTACGCAACCACAAAGGACGTAGAACATGGTTGTGGTCGACACTCCTATCAAAGAAGCCTTTTTCATTACCTTGTTCTCGGGGGGTGGGGACTTCAACGTGTCCTACATAGTATTTAAATTGTTCAATATTATCGTTGTATAAAAACCATGCTATGCTATTTAAGTAAATGTTTCGAAAAAAATATATTATTCGATCAGTGTGGTACCAAAAAGATCCGTATCTCTGTATACTGGATGATATCCATCAACAGTGTGGCGTGAAGAATCTAAACCTAAATCATAAAGGCTAATGGTCCAATTCCGAGAAAGTAGAAACAAACATAAAAGAGGGGTCAGGACCAATTATAAGGTGCGACAGTAACACCTTAGGTAGGCTGGACCAATTACCTGTTTTGGCTTTTTCTTCAATCGTAGCACTAATTTTGCATAAAAAAATTAATATATATGATTTATTGATAAGATATGAGTTACTATATTGTGTTCCTCAATCCTTTATTGCACATTTATCCAAGTAATGCATTATGTGTCTATCTTGAGGCTTTATTTAGTTTCAGTTTTGCAAACTTATAAAAGATTTTTTTAAAAAAATAATAATAATAATTGTGGATTTCAAGACATAATAGGGAATTTTAATTAAATTTATAATGTATTTTAAATTGATATCCAAAGATAAGGTTAAATATTCAACAAAGTTTATCCACTCCATCATTGTGCTACAAGTGCATGTGGTCGCATATATACTACACAAAATAATACTAATACTCTCTCTCTCTCTCATCCAGCAATTCATACTATGATGCTTCATTAAATTAGGCACACGTTTCAAGTTTGGGCCGAGTGATTTATATTCATAAAGTTATGCTTGTTTTTCTTTTTTATCGGTTTCAAATTGTAAATCAATTTCTTTCTTGAAAATATAGTTAATTTTTTTTTAATTTTTTAATATGTTCTTATTTAATGTAATTTGTTATCAATTAATGTGAACTACTCTTATTTAAACTATTATTTAATGTATGATATATTAGAAAAAATATATTTTCGATTATATTTATTATGTTTTTAAATTTGTGTAAAAATGAAAATAAATCTATCTTTGGGAGGGCGGAAGAAGTATTTCTTTTACAAAGAATATGAAAGTGATGTGTTGGCATAAATCATATCTATATATTTTTATTTATTATTGCTCACATTTATGTGTAGTAAGTGGATATCTAGCTCCTGTTTGGTGAGAATTAAAATTTTTTAGCATATTTTGATAAAAAAAATTAAAATGTGTGGTTAATATTGATTGTTTGACTTTGACTTAGATTAAAATAACATTTAAATCTAATATCTATCTACAAATACAAATAAAAATATAGAATAATTAATGACTTGCCTGGATCTCAATAAGTACTGTAGAATAGGCATATGCAAAGGCTATATCTCCAATGGCTTGGAAGCTTCTCCAGACCTTCTCCTCACCGGACATGTCCACCCCGACTGTTACACCCGTTAGGCTTGTCCGAACATGCCCACCACCTTAAATAATCCAAACCATAAATATTCGATCATATTGGACCACAATCTTAAATTAATTTATGCTCAACAAAAACCATATTACATGACAAAATACTAAGAGTCTAGTACCTGCAACCTTAGCTATGGAGAGACCGAGGCCGATCGAAGAGTAAGCGAAAGACATAACTGCTGCTACAATAGATAGCCATGACAGCTCATGGAAGTTTGGTATTTGGCTAAGAATTATCTGAATTACAGCAAATATTATCATATATGGATAGTTGGATATCGAACACTTGACATGATGGCCGTGTTTGTGGAAACAATTTGACCTCTCAACCGCCCTGACGACGCATCAAATTACATATGAATAGTAGTTTGAAAAACACTAGAAATTGTCTCAAAAAGATTAATATTAATACTCACACCATACTAATGGACGCAGTTATTGTGTATCCAATTGTAACCCCAATGAGATTCCCATACTGGGCTAATCCACAAAGCTGAACTTTCACACCTCCTACAAATTATTGGAAATTTCATCAAAAAAAAAAAATTACAATTTATCTTAACAAGTATGCATCAAATTTCCAAAGCAGGTGTTACCTAAATGAGACCTAACGACGTCCATGTAAGTGTAATTTCTGGTGCCATTGACGGGTCCTGGAGAGCGATAACTGTCAGCTAGTAGGGTGGAGGTGAAGTAGGTTATGAAAGAAAACGCTAGAAGAACTGCCGGACCAGCCACCCATCCCAGCTGAGCTATGGCCCAAGCTAGTGACAGCACGCCCGACCCAATAACCGCAGTTATGATATGAGCACTTGCAGTCACCAAAGTACCTTCAAACCAAACAAGAACAATCAAACAAAAGTAATGGCTTAAATTTGCTCATGTATATATGTAGGCATCGTATACCAGTTCGTTTGACACGGCCATCGTCGTCAAAATTTTTGTTAGGGCCATTCTCCAGGGCTTCTGGTGTTTGTTCTATGTACATGCTCTTCTTCTCCGACTCTCTAATATCTTTCTTTTTCTGTCTCTGTTTCTGTATGTGTGTACTGGTGAGTAACTAGTTTACTTTAGGTTATGAAACTTGGTTAAAAGAGAGAGCAATATATATAAGCTTGGATGCATGGAAACTTTTAAAACGTAATGTTTTTTATTTCGAAGCCAATAATACTATTCATAGTCAGCGACTGAATTAGTCATCATATGTAATATCTTACATGGCAATCATTGACTATAAATATCATTATTCTTTAAAAATGTTGGGCCCTATCTGAGATTTTAATAACTGAGTCCAACCCTAAAAGTCGGGCCCTAAAATTGAAGTTTGTATTCAATTTTTTTATTTTTTTCGTAAAGATTTTTTCAAAACTAAATATATAAAGAAGAAATTACACCTAGACCTGGAATTAGATTATCAATTTCATAAATCCTAAATCAAGTTTCATATTGCATAAATCAGGTTTTAATTATTAAATTAAAAACATTTTATTTTTATATCTATATACAATAAAATTAATTTATATACACCCCCTACCCTATCTAACCCAACCAACCCTAAAATCATTTGAACCCATCCCTCTTTTCCCGTCTCTCATCTCCTCTCCCTTCTCTTCCAAACCGCTGTTGTCGTCGCTTCTTCCCCTCTTCGCACAGTGGA
>CAIGRT010232614.1:0-15470 GCA_903798405.1 Fraxinus platypoda
TCAATTTTTATGCTTTGCAATCTATCTAGAGGATTTGGCAAGCGTGCGACAGGCTGTAACATTTGTCATAGATGCTTCATTTCGACCTAAGACTAAGAATGAGGATCGTTCTTTTTTAGACCATAGATATATAATGTATTATTATTTGTTGACTTTTGGAGTTTATTTATCTTCGTCATATTAGATCATATATAAAACACTTATTTTTTTATTTAAACGTATGAAATTTGCACGGAAAAGTTGGAACAAAATATAGTCAATTGACATATTCAAGTTTTGCCTTAAACCGTTACTTTAAAAAAAATAAAAAATTAACTATTCCAATTTCTATTGTTCTATTGTTTACAGTTCAGTCATAATAATATACGTCAGTTTACCTGTTCAGAAGACAATTTTTGGTTTTAATTTTATTTTAAGAACCACAAATATATAATTTGAATGGAGCACGCAACGGGGTTTTGGGTTAGCTCATCCTCATGGGATCGTGATCCTTTGTCTTGACCATTGTAGCACGTGTGTCGTCCACGATATAAGGGGCAAGATGACTTGACGCGACCTAACCGTCTATCAATAACGAAATAAAAATAAATTTAAGTTGAGAGCTAGCTGAAGTAAAATAAAAATTCTCTTTTAAATTATGCTTTCATTACGCTCATTGCCTTCATGCACTATGAAAAATATTTTTGTGACTCATGATCACTTTTATAGTCTCTCTTCTTCGATACGTCTGTCCAAAGACAACGACCGCAAAGGTATCCCATACTTCCTTAAACTCATCTTCGTGCATAACACCTGTAAAAGGTCTCTCGTAATAGGAATATAAGCATGTGCAACTACTCTAATTGTATATTTGTTCATCTCAGATGAAGATGCAACACCTTCATGCTTTATTTCACAATTTCCAGTCCAATGTTGCCTTTTCATGAATATTTATTCAAGTGATGGAGCAACGGCCAAATACATATGTATTGAAAAATATCTATATCACTCTACGAAAAATAAAAAAATATTTGATCCGCGTGCACATCCGCCCCAGATTTAGTCCATTCAAAAATGGAAATTTTGAATTCAAGTTTTACGTGCCCAAGTCATAGTTTAGGAAGATTTTCTTACTGTTTAATTTATCTTCAATAAAATAATTTATTTTTTTTCTATTAAACTGAACTCCCAACAAAATATGTCGTCTTAAACTTTGAATCTCAAAGCAGCTAGACAAAAGTCTGGACAAGACGAGAGCCTCTAAGAGAAGTCAAACTAGTTTTTCGTTTTTCATGCATGTATGTTTATACGTATGTACGTACGTACGTATGTATGTATGCTGGTACGCAGGTTAGTTCTGGATGACAAAGAGAAGGTTCAGCCTTAGGGCATGTTCAGAAAATATTATAATTTTGTTATAATAATCAGACATTTCATATGACACATATCTATTATTCACTTATCAACGACTCATTTTTATTATATTACAATTTTAGCAACTTATAATTCAATAAATGTCATTTGTTTGCGTTCTAAGTTGTTCTTATGACATTGCACGTGAAAAAATTTGTATCCTTTCTAAATTGAAACAACACTTGCTGAACAATTTTCCATGACATACCTTGGAATATTTCAATTCCAATCACATAAGTTGCATTTCCCATATATTTCATTTCAAAGTTTTTAGAGAGAAATTTTTTAGTCTCGTATAATAGATTAAGATAATTAGTAGCCAGCAAGATGTCATCAACATACAGAATCAAGAATATAAACTTGCCCTCACTGACATTTAGATATATACATAGATCAACAATGTTTTCTTTAAATTCAAAGGAAGTAATGATATCGTTGTACTTAATATACCATTGACCGGAGGTTTGTTTAAGTTCATATATTGATTTCTTTAACTTACACACCATATGCTCATTTCCTTCAATTGAAAAAACCTTCAAGCTGATCTATATAAACTTCTTCATCTAAATTTCTATTTAGAAATGTGGTTTTCACATCCATTTCATGTAACTTTAAGTCATAATGAACTACTAAAACCATTATAGTTCTGAGTGAGTCTTTCTTAAAGATTGGTGAAAAGGTCTCCTTATAATCAATGTCGTCTTTTTGAGTAAAACATTTGGCAACAAGTCTAACTTTATATCATTCGATATTACCATTAGAGTTTGTATTTGGTCTTAAAGACCCATTTGCACCCAACTTTTTTAAACGATTTAGGTAATTCGACGAGATTCTAGACTTTATTATACTCCATAGATTTCAACTCATCTTTCATAGCATCTAACCATTTATCGGAATTAGCACTCTTAATGGCATGTGAAAATGAAACTGGATCGTCATCAACCATTCCCAAGTCAAATTTAGATTCTTGCAAGTAAACCATATAATCATCAGAAATAACAAGTCTATGTTGTCTTTGTGACCTTCTTAATGTTATTTCTTGTGGTTCATTTAGTGAAGGTTCATTAGTAGCAACTTCGTTGTGAGATATTTGATCATTTATTTGTTGTTTTGACAAATTTTCATAGCGTTCAACAATTTGAGGAACAACAACATTAGAAGAAGTTGAGAGTAGAGAAACTTGAACTCTAACTTCTTGTATTTCCACATTTCGTGGTTCTAAACTCCCACTAACTTCGCCATTTTCAATAAACCTAGCATTTCCAGTTTCAACAATTCTAGTTCCATGGTTAGGACAATAAAATCAATGTCTTTTTTATTTTTTTGGATAACCAATGAAAAATTCATTGATTGTTCTCGAGTCCAGTTTAATTTTATGTGAATTATAAATTATTGCTTCTGTTGGACAACCCCAAACATGTATGTACCTTAAACTGGGTTTCCTTTCAATCCACAATTCAAAAGAAGTCTTTGAAATTGCCTTATTAGGAACCCTATTTTGGAAATACATAGCAGTCTTTAATGCATACATCTACAAAGAAATAGGTAAAGAATAATTGCTTAACATACACATAACCATTTCTATTAGAGTACAATTATGCTTTTCAGCTACACCATTTTGTTGTGGTGTGTCCGGTATAATGTATTGAGAACATATATCATGTCTTTCAAGAAATTTCGTAAATGGATCAGGATGTTGTCCAATTTTATCATACCTTCCATAATATTCACCACCTCTATCAAATCTAATAATTTTCACCTTTTTGCCTAATTGTGATTCAACTTCATTGACAATGATCTCTAAAGTATTTACAACTTGAGACTTTTTATGCAGCACATGGACATAATCATAACGTGAAAAGTCATCAATAAAAGTGATAAAATATTTTTCTTCACCAAAGGATGGAACATCAAAAGGCCTACATAAATCGGTATGTCTTATCTCAAGAAGTTGAGTGCTTCTTGTGGCTCATTTCTTCGTGCGTTTGGTTTGTTTACACTTAATACAATACATACATGTTCCAAGATTACTAAATCCAAGTCAAGAAGGATTTCAATATTTACTAATCTTTCTATCATTTCTTTGGATATGTGGTCCAAACGTTTATGCCACAAGTTGGCAGATCGTTCATTCAATAAACCACGTTTAGTACCAACATTATGATGCAAGATTAAAAAAGTCTTGACAAAGAGAGTATCAAGTTTTAATTTATATAAGCCATCACAAAGAATAGCGGAACTGATAAGATTATTTTGTTTAAACAAACTTAAACATCCATTTCCACTATTACAGAAATATCTAGTAGAATCAAGTTTCGATAAGGAAACTAAATTGGGAGAAATAGAAGGTACATAAAGAGTTTGAAATCAATTTAAATGATGTCCAATATCTAAAATCAAACGATAAGTTCCAATGGCTTCAAGTGGAGCTTTGACTCGATTGCCAATGAGGAAACTTTTCATTTGGATTTATGGTCTGGATTGAAAATCCCTTCATTGTATGGGTACCACGAGTGGTACATTCAGAATCAATCCACCATGTATTATAAAGAACGTCTGCCAAATTAGATTCAAAACATACATAAAATATAATCTTACCTTTACTTTCGAACCATACCTTACGTTTCAGACATACCTTTTTATGGTGTCTAGGTTTGCGATAGAAATGGCATGTATCTTTCTTGTATTCTTTATTGTGGATTTGGGCAGAATACTCATTTATCTTTAGTGGTCCTTGCTTAATGTTCTTTCAAACCTTTTCTTGTATTTCTTTTCAGCTCCTTGATAACTTACAAGATGAACTGAATGAGTTCTTTGATTCTTAAGTTTTCTTTTCTCTTGCACGAGCATACTATGCAATTCATTCACATTTCATTTGTCTTTTAAGGTATTATAATACATATAAAATGTACCATACTCAGGAAATAAAAATTTAATGATAAACTATACTAGGAAGTTTTGATCCACAGTCATCCCAAGAGTCTTAAAGCTTGTTGTAATGTTACTCATTTCAATAACATGCTCATGCATGGTACGTGAACCATCAAATTTTATGGTAATTAAGGTACCCATGAGTGTCCCGCAAGTACTTGTCACCTTTGTGAATGTTTTTCCACTAACTTTATCTATTCCTTAACAATTTCAATTTTAGGGATAGTGGACTCGATATTATTTGCTAAGGTTATCCGCATAAACATTAGGCTTAATTTGTTTGATCTTTCACAAGCCTTATGGAAAGATCTTTCATTGGTACTGCTCTCATCAATGAGATCAGGAGATTTCTCAACTTGGAGTGCTAAGTCTTAGTCCAAAACACCTAAGTTGAACTGAATTAGTTTACACCAATCAGAGAAATTGAGCCCATTGAACAGTGGTACAGATGAAGCATGCAGAGAAACATACTACAAAATATAAAATATTCTAATATTAATATTTTGAGTTTTGACTTAAATATTTAAGTTCGGATTTAGATAAAATTAAATGTATATCGTAGTTCTCCTTTGAGTGATACTACGCTATACAATCGAAATAAATATAATGATGTTAGTTTAGTTTCACTTAATTGGTAATTAAATATTCTCTAATCAGATATGTATGCTATCTTTGGATATACAAAACACATCTAACTAAGTATATCAATTAATCACGATCATATTCAAGATTAATAAAATTAGCTGATCAACATTTGGGCAATCTATAATAATTTTATAATCTATGAACGTCAATATACTCTTGACAACAATAATCTAATATCATCTTCATTTATAAGCATCAAATTATCAAAAGTAATTGATAAATAAATTATGTAATTTAGTGATCGCAATACCATAAGGTTTGACCACTTTGATGTCTAACAAAACAACATTAATCGAACATTAATTACATAAATAAAAGTTTATTTAAATCATTCATCAAAACTTTGAATGAAATACTTTAATTATTTATACATAATTTATATTCCAAAGGCAGACACTGTCAATCACAATTAATTATTCATACATCACTATCTTTAATCAATTTAGCAATATACTATTGTTGGATTTCTTATCAAAATAACACGGTTAATGAAAGTAGATGTCTTACCAAATTGCCAATTTTTTTTTCCTTTCTGCCACATATTAAATATTAAAGTCTCCTTTCATGAATAATATATACAATAATTCGATTGAATGGCGTGAAACCCAGGAAAACCCCCATGCGACAGTGCATTAGAATTTTCAACAAAACCATCGTTGCTCCGATTAGAATAATATTTCAGGAAGCAATTTAACAGCATTTGGACGGAACTGTAATTGAAGCCAAGCAATTTTTAATCCATAAATCGATAAGAAAAATTAAGGATCAATAAGCGGAAACAGTTAATCTTTGAAGAAAAATCAAGAATTCCTTAACCTGGGTTCTGATACAACGTGTAAGCAATTTAGTTAACCTTAATACCAATATCTTAGAATTATATGATTCGTAACAATTTAATTGAAAGATTTAGACCTTCAACATAAGAGAAATAAGTAAAACCAAGAAACAGTTCTCTCTCTGAACGTAATTAATTTGATGAGTTCAATTCACGCTTATAGGAAAAGAGATATCGTTTCTCATGGACCATAAAAAAACAAACTACCCACTCTCCATAGTGTACAGTGCTTCTCAATGGGCCAATTGGAATTTAGAAAAATAAAATCACTTTAATTAATTTTTAATAATATTACATTGGCCTCATTAGTTGGTCTTACAATGAACTGTGTATCAAACAATGTGTAAGTATAATTTTAGAGGAAAATTTCTGCTAGATATTTTTAGAGTAAGAAAATTAATTGTACACAAATTTTAAGTCTGTAAGTAATACTTAATTTTTAAAATTTTTTTACGAGTATGTGCTCCATTCTCTCTTCAAAAGTAATTTCTAAATTCTTTTCATTCCCTTTTTAATAAATTTTGACCCATGTAAGCATTCTCATGAAATTAGGCAAAGTGAATAAAATTTCAAGCAGTGTTCTAAATAGTTATTTATATTTTATTAAACTAATTAATCATTTTCTTATCTTTTACTAATTAATAAAAAATTAAAAGCTCTTGAAATATTTCAACTAGCACTATTATATTATATCTTGTTTATTATTCGAAAATATATTTATTTTGTTAAGCTCGTAAAACTATATATTCGTATGTATTATTATATAATTTTTGAATTGATTAAAAATTTAAAATAATATTAAAATAAGAAAACACATTTTCATGCCTAAGGCTGGTCTACACATGTATCGATCGAAGCTTGACCTCGATGCATTGCTACGCGTTATGCTTTTTAGACAAGTGGTTTCAAGTCAATTTATATATTGTAGTCTTCCTCAACTTTGTCTAGATTGCCTCAATATTTCAACAAAAGGGCGCTACAGTCATTTGCCTAAATAAATGACTATATTTAATTTTTCATGAGATAATTTTTAATTTCATTGAAGAAACTGACTAGCTGGAAAAAAGATTTACATAATTTTATGTGATTATTCAGTTAAACAGTAGTTTTGAACAAATCAGTGTTAGATAATTAAGAACTCCCAATGAACTAAGGTGTTTGATAAATTTGAAAGCTTAACGTCATCATTCAAAAAGTGTACCTCTAATGTATTCATTTAAGCTTCAAAATATTAAAACTATGAATCATAGATGGAATGTAATTAAGAGAATGAATTGTGAATTAAAATAATCACTTAAAAACACTTTTTATATTCTTTTACAAACTAATATCCAATTGTTCCAAGTTCCTTAAACTAGTCGATTGTTATTGAGTCAAAATTGTCATTCGGCCGTTAAATCGATTTGTTGGCGTACTTGTTCATGTGATCTATTCGAGCACTGTCATCTATAGTAGGGTCAGCTCTTCGTGACATCTTCTGAAGAATCTTAATATGACTCTGATTTCACATGATGGAGTGAACAAATACAAAAACTCAAGAATCGAAAAACCTGGATAATTCAAAAGAACTCCAAGCTTGGATCAAAGATTCGGAATAACTACCAGAAGACACATTTTATTAAGCATCAGTTAGTGTACAGTGATTCTTCCCCTTCTATTTTGTACTTACGATTACAAATTACAATTGCAGCATTTTTCAGAAATAAAACACAAGACATGAAGAGGTAAAAATACGTCGCTGAAAGTAGGGAATAAAATATGCAGAACTTGGAAATATTTGTGGAAATCCAATTATGGGAATAAGATAGCGCCTAATCCTATCTCAAATATTAGAGGCTTATTTGTTTTTGATCCATTTGTGGTGGATACATCTTGGTCATGAAGTCTAATACACTCTTTGAGCATCAGACGACAACTTGAATACTTGAATATTATACCCCGGTTTGGTAAGGATTAAAATTCAAATCTAAATCAAAGTCGGCAATTTAATTTTATCCACATATTTTATAGGATCCACAACTTTTTAACCACACATTTCGACTTTTATCAAAATTACTAAAATTTTGATTTTAATCCCCCACTAAACAAGGGTTGTTGAATAAAAAATTGAATTTGAGTGATGATTTTAATCCAAAAATCAAACTTACCAAGTTTACTGAAAATTGAACATAGTAACAGCAAGGAAATGAGTAATAAATACCAAATAAGAAAAATTTCAAAATAATGTCAAATGAAATGGATGCAAAGTCGATGCAACCGAAATAATGTCAAGTGAAATGGATGCAAAGTCGATGCAAGAGTTAAAACTCTTTGTCCTTAAATCGAATTTACCTCGCAATGGTGCCTACATATGATGGTAATCAACCCCCAAAACACAACGACAATCTTCTTGTGTTAGTAGCACTTCAAAATATAAGAATCAACGAACCAAAATTGGGTTATTGTACTCCTTTTGAATGAAATAGAAAACAGCTTTTATGCAAATTTTTGGCCAAGAAAATATGAAATTTTATGTTATGCTATGATTGCATATCATTTGGATGATGACATGGACGTCCCAACGGTCTTATATACAGAGGAGGAAAGGTTGTGAGTGAAGTGCCGCGCCCCAAAACTTAACAACCTTTGCCAAGGATCGCAGTTTTTGCTGTCACTAGCTTGTCGCCATTGCGTTGCTCGAGTGTTAGAAACAGAGACTCTGTAACTCACATGTCGCTCGAGCACTAGGCGAGCGACGGAGTTAGATAAAAATACCCGGTCAGTTTCTTCTCTATTTTTCTTTTCGGTGGTTTATTTGTCAAGGCCTGCTAGCCTATACTTGTTCTAAAGCATAGGAAAATTCATATAAAGTAGTAGTTGGGTAATAACCAACAAAAAATTTGTCCAAGTGATTACCTCGAAGAGCATGATCTTAAAGACCTATCATGAGCAGGTACCTTCAAGACGTGCCACGAGTATGCACTTTAAAGACATGTCCTGAGCAGGCACTTCCAAGACATGCCACGAGCATGCACCTTAAAGACCTGTAACGAACAGACACCCTAAAATCTTATCTCGAGCACGAGCAATCTATAATTCAATCTCGGATTCAGAAGTCATCGGGATGATTAAGTCCTCGAGAATATTTCTTTTGTATTAGGCTCGGACCTAAGGTTGAGCCTAAAACTTTACTAAAATCCCCGCCATAAGAGCTCGGGATTTATTGTTTTATACAGAGGAAAGGTTGTGAGTAAAGTGCCGCACCCCAAAACTCAACAACCTTTGTCAAGGATTGCAGTTTTTGCTGTTGCTAGTACGCCGCCCTTGCGTTACTCAAGCGTCAGAAACAGAGACTCTGTCACTCATCTGTAGCTAATCTATCGCTCGATCGACAATCTCACCGCTCCAGCGTTAGGCGAGCGACGGAGTTAGACAAATACCCAACCAGTTTCCTCTTTTTTTCCTTCCAACTTTGACCGTAATTTCTCATTCACCCAAAATTTATTTGGAGATTCCAAATATATCACAATAATCTACTCAACGGGTAGAATAAGTTGGTCTATTTATTTTCATAATTTGACTATCGGATCAAGTCCGAATATTTAATCGAAGTTGACACAAAAATCACTTTTCCGTATTTATACTTAACCAATTCCAACGGGGGCATGATGTGTTTACAATTCTTGTGAAATTTCTGTAACTCTGGTGAATTTCATAGAAATCATGTATCCCCATTCCCTTACAAGATCTATTTGGATGATAATTTCTATATTCCTTTTAAGTATTCTATTTGGATGGTGAGCTATCTTCGTCCTTTGTATTTTTTTTTTTCTTTGCTATTCTATTCAAGCCGGTAGCGGGACAAGATAGGAAGAACTTTGTAATGAAGTGCTTGTTTGGAAATAACTTAAAAAGTTACTAAAATTTGAAGTCAAAGTTAACGATTAATTTTGGGAAAGTGCTACATGTACAGATTAAAGCATTGTCAGATTGTTTACTGATACAATTGGCAGTTTTTGATTGGACAAAGTGAGAAAAAAAAAAAGTGACCAATCACAATAGCACCTATAACACATCTGGCAGCTTTTCCTCTGTACAAGCAGCAAAATTGTTAATTTTAATCACACATTGAATAAGACTCACAAACTTTATCAATTTTTTAACCACAAATTGCATTTACTTTTATCAAGATCTTTATTAAACAATCCCAAATACATTTTTACATAAAAACTCTTTAAGTGTTTAAATATATCTAGTTGTTCAATGAAAAAGAAGTTTTGAAAAAACAATAATTATAATGTTGTAAATCAAGAACGAATGGTATATTGTGTCATGAACTTAGAATTTTATATAAATAAGGTAAGTTCCTTATGGGGTCCTCAACTTTTTATAAACGTAGTAGTTATATTTCTTAACCTTTCATTTCTGACATACAAGTACCTAACCTTTTAAGATTGTGTGCGTGATTTTCCATCTAACCAAAAATTTCTAATTTAGACATTAAATGTCCATACGACATGCACGTGATGTCTAATTGAAAACGTAAAATTGTTCAAAAACAATTTACTTTGTTCCAAACGCCAAATGGTGACTATTCAAATTAAACTAAATATTGCTTTCTTTCTTTCTTCTTCTTCTTTTTGTTGATCATTTTACTCTTTTTGTTAACGTCGAGTGACCATTTAACAACTAAATTGACGTTTTCCATTAAGTGGATATGTTGTGCACAGTGTTAAAAGATTAGGAACATGAGTGTCACAATTATTACAGGTTTGGAAAACCCTTAGAGCAATCTACCCTATAAATAAATAAGTTTTCCTTCAATGCATTTTTTAACCACAGAACATTCAAAGCTTTCCTCCATTGAATTATGGATTCAAACAATGAATGAATAGCAGCATGTGTTGAATCTAAATATGGCAATGACGACTACAAATTGAATGAACTCCGTTCATTGCTTGGCAACTTGCCAAACCAAAAAAATAAATAAATAATTGTGATGGCAAGATCAGGGTAGTGCTAGAAGAAAATATTTGATTATAATATTATTAACTGATGACCACAGGTCATGAGCACCTAGCACATATTTATTCCTATTTATAATAAAATAAGCTCAACAACTCTCTAAAAAATAGATAACGACTATCAAATAACAAATTTACAACTTTGCATTTATCCTTTGATTTGTATTTGACAAACTTATCACTTCAAAATTTTCCGATCTCCTTATTGCTCATTTGATTCTCATCATTTCTGTCACCAAGTTGTATGACCTTTCTAACGTGCTATCAATGTCAAAATAGCCTCGATTCAGGAAAACCTTTTAAACAATTTAATTTATAAATGATATAAACGAGTGGTGAATAAAGTATTTCGTCCTTAAAAAGTAAAATTTGTTGTGATGATTGGATAATATTTATAGGTCCCATTAAAATATGTGATTGATGAGTTATAATTTTTACCAAACGGGGGAATTTACTTCCAAGATTGTTATGTGTGTTTTTGACACACGATTGCATATTTTGTATAATACTGGCTAAGAATTCATTAATTGTAATCAACACTTAGAATTAAATTAATCATAATAGTTATGGTGACTAATTCAAATCCAGTACAAGTAATATCCTAAAAAAATGCCTTTTACTGATTCAAATTTGAGGATAAACCTTTCATTAATTCAAGCCTTGCCCAATTGAT
This sequence comes from Fraxinus platypoda, assembly GCA_903798405.1. Lineage (NCBI taxonomy): Eukaryota > Viridiplantae > Streptophyta > Magnoliopsida > Lamiales > Oleaceae > Fraxinus > Fraxinus platypoda. Next base: position 11,480 of record CAIGRT010232614.1, read on the forward strand.
TGTGATGTCCTTGACAAAGAAATGTTGGATCCATTAGATTTTTATTTTTAAAATCTAGAGATAAACTTGATATGATAATTTTCTCTCATGCCACGTTGAGCGTCGCTTCTAATGGGGGATTGATTCTCCAATATCACATCTGATCTTACCAAAAATCGTCACCTGTTGAATTCCGAGCTTGATCACTGGGATTGATTACGCACAAGCTCCTCCGGTGCCTGAAACAAAGGCGTCGAGGGGAGTCCTCGTTGCCCCGCCGATGCTTAAGTTAGATAGGGAAGTTGAGAGATTATATGCTGAATATATGTGGAAAAAACGTACCTGAATATTGAATGAGGGAGCTATATTTATAGAGGCATGTGGTGTAGTTTGAGTAGGATTCATCCCCTTACTTTCGGGAGTGAGTATTGGAACTCAATTAGGAGTCTGGATTTTCCTCGTTTGGAGTGTTACCTTTATAAGACCCCTCCATGATCAAGGACTCCTAGGTTGGGGTGTCCGCGTAGGATTAGGGATCTTCCTGAATGAAGGCGGGCGATACTCGATGAAGGGACGCGTTGGACATACCCAGGTAAATATCCCGAGGCCTCTTATCCCGAGGAATTCTGGATTAGTTGCTAGAGCAATCTGGGGGGCATATGGTCGAGTATCTCGAGGATAGTATGCCCGAGGATATCACAAACAGTTCGAAGTTTGTTGGGCCACCGAAGTCCTCGAGCTCGGGATAACCATAGTATGACCATATCATTGGCCCCCGTGCATCCGTGCTCGAAGATCGAGGATGGGTGCAGTGCTGCGGTGTGCTCGATGCCTACGCGTTTGCTCAAGCTTTTGATCATGTGGAAGGGCTTACGTCATGGTGACGCCAGCCCTGGTAAAAAATGGCGGTTAGAATTCACACCCCTTGGATGGATGACGCGTGGCATTATCTGAGGGCTGAGGAGGCGACCTTTGGCCTCCCCCCCCAGGGTGACTATAAATACCCCTTTTCCCTTTCATTTTTCACCTTCTGCCTCTCAGTAACTTATTTGGCCCTCCCCGAGATCGAGTATTAAGGTAAGTCCATCGAGCACTTTAGTTGTTTCTTTAGAGTAGTTTAAGATAGGATGTCGAGTAGTGATAGCGATAGCTCGTCCTCGTCCTCGTCCTCAGGTGCAACTCCTGAGGATCGGGGAGGTTCGATCATTCCCATGGCTGTTCCCATAAGTGCTCAGCCTCGGGCTCAGGCACCCTTTACTTACCCCGACCAACCATGTCGATTTAAAGAGCACCTAGCAGTGGCGTGTGCTCGGGAATATGGGATTATGCCGGGCTGTGACATTAGGTCGCCAGAATCTGAGGATAGGATGGTTATTGCTCGGGAAGGAGAGTTTGTCATTTTCAGGGATTCCTTGAAGGGGGGTTTTAGGTGGCCTTTGCATCCCTTCTTCGTGGCACTAATGGTCGAGTACAATATGTGCCCGGGACAGTTAGTACCGAATGGGTGGAGGATGTTGGTTTATTTCTTTGTCGCCTGTAGATACTTAGGAATTAACCCTTACCTCGACCTCTGTAGGATGGTCTTCGACCTGAAACAGCTTCCCCAGTTTTCATGTTTTGCTTACCTTTCTACCCGAGGAGGGTTTAAGGTTCCTAGGATGCCTAGTTCATTAAAAGGCTGGAAAGATAAATGGTTTTTCGTCGAGTCTAGATATCCCGACCTTCCCTTTAGTCCTCGATGGGGTTTCCCAGATACGTCGAGTTTTTGTGAGGGTCAGGCATATTTTGAGTCCTTAGAGAGAGACGGGAAAATGTTAGAGGAGCTCGAGCCTCTTGTGTACGATATGGACGACATCCTTGGGGATGATATCCTCGATCTGGCAGGGATGAAGGGCCTCGAGGGTAGGACTTGCTCATTTCTTTTATATAAATTATTCCTAGCGTATTTTAGCTCGAGCTAATATGTTTGCTCGTGCAGAAATGACGTTCGACCCAAGTGCACTACGACAAGCCGTCGGTAATAAGAGCAAGGCCCCTCAAGCCCGGGTTCCCGGCCAAAAGAAAGGGAAGAAACGACCTCGGGACTCTAGGTATGAACAGCATGTCAGCGGCCCGGGGGAGTCGTCGATGGGTAACACGACGTCGTCAGGGTTGGGGAGACCCACAGTTGCTCGTCAAGCGCCTCAGGGAGTCTCTCGAGAAGGCACTATTCCTCGAGCTTCCACTGTCGTGGTCGATCTTGATGACGAGGGCGTTCCATCATGCCCCGTTCGGCCCGAGGATAGGGACCTCTGTCGCCTTGTGCCGGGTATTGTTGATAAGTATCTGGGGGATAAAGGTCCCGAGGATGGTGTGCTCGAGACATTGCTGACAAAGGTGAGTTCGGTGTATTCTTTTTGGTTTCTCAGTTTTACGTCTTGTGATCTCGATGATAAACTCAAACTTTTCCAGGCCTTGAGTATTGTTCGGGGACTTTCATTGAAAGGGGCCGAGGGTCCCAAAAACTCGAGGGTCTTCTCGAGGACGTAAAGGCCAGAGATAGAGAGATCGCCGAGCTCAAGGCCGAACGGACCATCCTCGGGAAAGAGCGTGATGAGGTCAGGGATGAGCTCCTTAAAGCTCGGGATGAGGCTGGCTCCTTTCGCGATGAGGTCGAGGAGTTAAAGCTGGAGCTCGAGCGAGCCCAAAAGGATTTCGAGGAGAAGCTGATGAGTTCCCGGGATGCAGCTATTGAGGAGTTCAAGGCGTCCGAGGAATTTAGAAAGCTGCAAGGTGAGTACGGCGTGGGCTCGTATTTCCATGCTTTAAAAGAGGCTCGAGCTTTCATGCGCTTGAGACCGGAAGCCAAGCCCGACGATATGAAGGGCATCCCTGAAGTCGCTGAACAGCTCGAGCTGTCAGAGGAGGAAGAGGCTGACGACGACCAGGTCGATGTTGAAGGGGAGGATCGAGAAGGTGACTCCCCGACCCCGAGGTCGGGGATTTAGATTGAAAATTTTTGATGTATTTTGCACGAGCAATGCTCGAAGACAACGTCATTCATTTTCTTTTTGCAATGTTAATCTCTCGACCGGTTTGTTTTTGAATTGCCTAATCTATGTGTTCGCTAACTTTGATAACCCAACATATCGAGGACCTTAAACTCGTAGTTTGCATGAACCTTTACTGGTTTAAGATTCGAGGGGTGTGTAGAAGAATAAACTCGACGACTTTAAAACTCGACGATATAAATATTTCAAACAGCTTTGCGGACCAAACGATAAAAAATGTTCTCGAGGATATCAAATTCGAGGACCTTTGTTTTAATTAAAGATGACGTCGATATCAAAAGGGTAATGAGGACGTACAACTTTTAGAATCTCGACAACTCGACGATTTAAAACATGAGGACTATAAGGCTTGGGCAATCTTTAAAAGTAGGAACTCGAGGATTACGTGATTAAATAATTTTACTCGACGATTTAAAACATGAGGACCATAAGGCCTGGGCAATCTTTGAAAGTAGGAAATACCCCAAAATGTGAGTCAGTGCTCGAGTGTCTTAATAATCACTGGCCCCCGTGCCTCCATGCCTAGAGCTTGAGAGCTAGGTATGGATGCATATGAGCTCGACGATAAGCCCTGAGCCCGATGATAGCTCATTTAATCAATCTAATATCTAGTGATTTTTGCTTAGCTTTGTTCATAATGAAATTGTAACGAGATCGAGGGTAGCTTAACTAAAGTTAAGCTCGACGATGGAATATCTTATTGATATAGTCCGGTTTCGAGGAGCGTAGTTTGTACTCATTCAATTCGAAGCTCGAGGATAGCTTCGTCCGCCATTATTTCTCATTCCTCAAGCGCTTAGCTCGAGGAATTCCACCATTGTGACGTGTTCTCGAGCACGAGGACTTATGGTTGGAGTTTTATCAGTCCTGTTTTGGACTGGTCGTGCTCGAGCTCTGGACTTTTGGGGACCATGCCCGTTGCATATCACGAGGTAGGCTCGAGGTAAGCTCATGCATGTGTG
>CAIGRT010232636.1:0-10613 GCA_903798405.1 Fraxinus platypoda
AAAATTAACAAAGAAAGTGAATTTTTTTTTTACATTTGGTTATGAAATTTGTTTCTATTGCAAAAAAAAAAAAAAAAAAAATTGCAGACAGAACCCAGAATTAATTTTCCCACCTAAAAGGTGGGAAAATCATTTCCTCCCACGCAAGGAAGATGGCGCGCGTAGAGGGAAAAAAAAAGTAAAATTTTCCATGCCAAATTATGGTCATCAAACACTACTAAACATGAAAAGTTGGAAAATATTTTTTTTTTCCACCAATTTTCCATGCTATCAAACATGGCCTAATTGCAAATATAGTCCCAATTTTTTTTGAAATGTGCAAACGAGCCCCAAATAAATTATTAAAAGGATAATTAGCACACAATGTCCATACCTTTCATTATTATTGTAAAAACGTATATACATTTCATTTTTTTTTTGACATTTTCAACCTTAATTATATTTTTAATTGCGCAAACTATAATTTCTATTAATTTTTGTCCAACTTCTCAATAAAAGCTGTAAAATGACGAATATATCCTTCCATTAAAATAAAAAAAAAAAGAAAAAAAGAATTTTTTTTTTAATTTCTAATTTTTTAATAATTTATTTGGAACTCGTTTGCTTTTTTTAAAAAATTGGGACTATAGTTGCAATTAATTATTATTATTATTATTATTATTATTATTATTATTATTTAAATAAGATGATATATTCGTCATTTCATAACTTTTTATTGAGAGATTGGATGAAAATGAATAAAAATGATGGTTTGTGCAATTAAAAATATAATCAAGGGTAAAAATGTCAAAAAATGAAAATGATGGACATTATGTGCTAATTACCCATTTATTAATTTATTTGGGACTCGTTTGCTATTTTTTTTAAAAAAATTGAATTATAATTGTAATTAGTTTTTTATTTGTATTTTATTTAAATATGAAGATATATTCGTTATTAATGGATTATAACTGAAAAAATGGATGAAAAACGATATTTTGAACAATGAAAAGTGGAAATAAATGTGAAAATACTGAAAATGAAAGGTAACGTGGTTACGCGCTAGTTACCCATTTAATTAGGATAAATTCAAGTCGGACGACATAATCGAGAATAACGCCTTTATTTTTAACGTCACACTGAAAAGCAAGCTCCGCCTCTCCTCGTGTCTCGCTCGCACCGCCTCTCTCTCTCCCTCTTCCTCTTCCTCTCTGCCTATAGTTGCTGCCATTCTACGCAGAAGCCGCACAAGCAGCAAACGAACGGAGGAACTGAAAATGCCTGGACTAACTGCACCTTCCGATTATTCGCAAGAGCCCCCTCGCCACCCTGCCATTCTGATTAATTGCAAGGTTCGGAAACAGGATTCGTCTCTCTCTCTCTCTCTCTACGCGTATTTCTAGATGCGTTGTTGATTGTGAACACATGCAGAAATTCGCTTTTAATAATTGATGGTTTAATGGTATAGTATAGTGACGAATGTTAAGCTTCAAGTCGGATTTTGCGTGAATTTCTAAAAAAATTCCAATTATTCAACCGCTAAAAAGAGAGAATTGGAGTTTCTCGAATCATACGATGCTTTTGATTGGCAATATTTTCCATAGAAAATGTGTTTTTTCCACCTAAATTCTTATTTTTGTATTGTTTAATTAACAATTTTTTCCAAGAAAAATATTTTTCCTTTCTCCAAAGTGATGTGGTTCTCTCTCTTTCTCCCTCTCATCTATCCCCATTCTCTTCTCTACCCACACATAAAAAATGAAAAAGTATAATATTTTTTAGGTTGAAAATTAAATCAGTCAAACACATTTAATTAATATTTTTCATGCAAATAAGTCTAGGCGATTGAATTGCCTATAATTTATTTTTCTTTCACTATACTTGCAATCAAACGCACCCTTATAACCTTGATGGGTTGCTCAATTGGTCAGGCTTTGAGTTTGTTCCCCACTAGTTCGAATCTCCTTAGTATCCCGTGCGATTAGTCGAGGTAAGCTGGCTGGACATCTACGGATATCAAAAAAAAAAAAAAAATCAAACGCACCCTTATTCTTTTACTTGTTGATTATGTGTATTAAACATTTTGTCCTACTGGTAATTGGCCCAAGTCCAACTTCAATAGGCAAGAATATAAAAATTATGTATGAAGTTCTCATTCTTAAGTAGTTATGATTTAAAACACAAGAAGGCATTGTTATTCAATATGTTAGAAAACAGAATGTCCCTTTTGAAATGAAATTTCCATTTAGACAATTTTTTATCTTAATCAATTACTGGTTTGGTCGCTCAATTGCATAAGAAATGTTGATTGGTGCCCTTTTGGTCCAGGAGCCCTTCAATGCTGAGCCACATCGTTCAGATTTGATTTCATCTTATGTTACGCCAGTGGATTTCTTCTATAAGAGGAATCATGGGCCAATTCCTATAGTTGATGACATAGAGAGGTCCACCGTCTTCCCCTTTTCATGAATACATCTTTTCTAATCTTGATCTTGCTGAAATGTATGAATTCATATGACTAACAAAATCTATTTGGTTGAGCAGATATAGTTTTTCCATAACTGGTTTAATAGAGAACCCAAAAGAGCTGTACATGAAAGATATTTGGTGAGTGATAGACTATTAACATTATGCCTTACCATGTCAATATTTATCATCTTCCAAGCTTGTTTGAATGTGGGACTTACATTGTTTGTTAATAACAGGAAGCTACCAAAATATACCGTCACTGCCACTTTACAGGTATATTTTCTTTTAGAATTATTAACTGTAACTGTTATTCAAGTCTGTTTTATCTGCTTATATGTTGTGTCAGAGTTAAGATGGTAAGAGGTATGGATCAAGGGAAAGATTATTTGCCTTTCTTTTTGGTGGCCTCAAAACATACTAGTGCAATTATTGGAAGGTTGCATTACATGTGAAATCAATACGACAAGTAGATGGTTAAGAAGCATATAAGTAGTATTACCTATGAAAAGCGGAAATGAAGGTTGGACACGACATGATACCCGGTGTAATTTTGAAAGGAGCAAGTGATGAATATCTCGATTAAAATACTTCTAAAAATATACACTCATATAGTGTATCTCGACTTTTATACTCTTTTATTATTGTTCAAATTAATTAATACACCTTTTTAACTTGATTATGAATTTCGCTAGAGAAATCTGTTGGGAAGTGACTATTTGTTATGTCAAGATAACTTTTGAGTTGTATATTTTTATATTAAAATTGAGAATAAAGATTTGTTTGGTAGTTGGGTGATTATATAAGTTGTGATCATTTTGTTGACAATATTCTTTAGATCAAGAAGTATACAGGCATTAAATCACATAGTTTTGACCTTATAGGATCCGTGCTCTATTGATGTCTCCTCCCACAACGCCAGCAATATAAATTAGATTAATTACAAATTCCAATAAGAGCATAAGAAAAAGCCAATTACATGAAGATTTTCAATAATTACTAATATATAAGTAGAAATTAAAAAATGATACACAACATGTCTGAAGCTTCTTATCATGGTTTATGCTAAGATTTTACCGGATTCATGAGCTAATGAGAGGAAGCTACATAGCTATATAATTTGTGAGATCTAATGTATTGGCTGCAAGCCAGCACAGTAGTTCATGGTATTGTGAAATGTGTCTCCAATGAGGTTAGGGATTTTGGTTATGCCAATTAACTTCCTCTTGCCTATTTGTGAATGGGTATGCTATATTATATCTCTAGTTTTCTTCTCTATTTTGCTAAGATGGGCTTGATCCCTACTTTACATTTTTACTTGTAGTGTGCTGGCAATAGAAGAACTGCCATGAGCAAAACTCGCAATGTTAAGGGAGTTGGATGGGATATTTCTGCTGTAGGAAATGGTTAGTCCATGCTGAAAAGAATGAATTTTGTTTCTGTTAAACTATCTGTTTATCTGGAAAATGTTGCCTATAAAAGAAAGCATTATATGTTGGCCAGTCCTATATATCGAGCATTATAGCTCTGAAATTTCTATATCCTTCATTTCTCAAAAAACTATTTCCTTGATGAAAATATTATATTTTGGATTGCAATAACTGTCAAAGTAAATAATTGTATTCTTTACTATGTGGGCTGACAGATGCTATGGCCCTTGATGGGTTCGGGCTTTTAAGGTTGTTGAGACAGATTCAACATGAGTTTATCCTTTGTCTCAACAACGATCTTTTAAAAGCTTTCATATTATATTATATTGGTTCCTGTTTCTCTTCCTTAATTTCACATCTTCCAGCATTTTCATTTCAGCTGTTTGGGGTGGAGCTAAATTAGCAGATGTTCTTGAACTGATTGGAATTCCTAAGTCCTCACAGATAACACCATCTGGAGGAAAACATGTAGAATTCGTAAGCATTGACAAGTGTAAGGTAAATCACCTATTCAACTCCTGGTTACTTTTTGGTCACTGCACGATGTGAAACTTTTACTTGCTATAGTGACGTTGTTTTAATTACAGGAGGAAAATGGAGGCCCTTATAAAGCGTCAATTCCAATAAGTCAGGCCACAAACCCCGAGGCTGACGTTTTACTTGCTTATGAGATGAATGGAGAGGTATTATATGCTTGATTATGTGACAAACATGTTTAGTTTATAATTATTAATCACGTTGGTCTCTCGATCAACTCCAAACAGCTCCTTCCATAGCGTTACTCTACCTGCAAGAATGTTCTTCCTGCTCTTATATGATTTATCAAAATTTTTTGGTAGCTCACATTACTCTACCTGCAAGAATGTTCTTCCTGTTCTTATATGATCTATCAAAATTTTTTTGGTAGGTTTTTCTCTTAATATAATTATATTTTGCTTATGTTTGGCCCCCCATTTTTCTAAAAATTCAGTTTTCCAAAACTCATTTTCAACTAGACATTCTCCAAAAAAAAAAAAAAAAAATCACTATTCCAAAACACATTTCTCTAAAAAAATGGGGCTCAAACTAGGGCTCTGTGCTGTGAAGAATCAGGACTGATTGTACTATGGAGGATATAGGGCATAAAGATTTCATTCGGATGTAGATGTTAGACTTTGTAGATTTGTTGATACACCCACAGTTTCTTAATTTCTACTTTACTTTTTACTAAATCTATTCAAAGGAAAGATCGTTCTTAATATATGCATGATTTTATTTTCCTTTTTCTTTCTGTATTATTAGATTATTTTGGAGTCACACACACACACACACACACACACATGCACACACACACTTTCAGCACTCTACCTCGCTCTCCATCTATGCATGCACATCGGCCATAAGTATTTTTACATGCCCCTTATGTTTTCTTTAGATGGATTGAATTTGATCAAATAAAATACGTAATATTCTAATTTGATAAAATTCGTACTGATCTAAATGGAGTCACTAAGGTTCTCTCTTTGCTTTCAAGTCTTTATGGTTTATATTGTACTTAAACTTGATCATGTGACTATCGAAAATAAAATTTTGTTATATTTCATTTTGGTACTTTTTGTTAATTTTGAGATGTTGAGAGTAATATGAAAATAAGTTCTGACGTCAATACTTTCCTTTATTCGGTCAAATAATTAAGTATTCATTTAGCGAGAATATACCTATCAATATTGGGCTTGTTTTGAAACTCATATTAAAAGACGAATTTTGGACTTGAGAAAAAGTAATTTCGGATAAGTTAGGCTCATGATATTGTAGAGCAAAGAATCCATTTTAAAATTAATGTTAATTAATGATTTAACATGTTGGCAGCTATCGTGTCACAGTAAAATTCGAATTTGATCTTTTTAATTTTGGATTAGGATGAAAGCTTTTGGTATTTGTTGTAATTGATTTCCCTTGGAATTCTAGGTAAGAAATTCAATCTTTTTTTTTTTTGAAGCCAATTCACGTGTGAGTTCGTGACTTGATTAGGAAAACATTTGTTTATTTGAAATCTATCTTTATCTAGTCTTTGAGAGTTACACGGCTAAAGACTCTGTATACTCATTAACTTCTATTGAAGATAAATTATTAGTTACTCTAGATACATAAAACAGAGAACACACATTGAATACATATTATATGCATACAGTAGCCATACAAAAAATATAAAAAAGTAGAGAATATTTTCATGTTTAAGATTCGGAAGGAATACTGGTTGACATAGTCACTATCGTATTATTGCGAATTAGGGTAGGATCACTACTCTAAGTAGTTGTTATATGTATTAAATTTTCATTTAAGTATGTTATTCGTTATGTTTGCTCATGAAGTATATGAAGTGCCTTTAAGGGTTTCTCTTAAATGTTGATGCAAGAAAGATTATATGTTTAACTGATAGTCACAGAGGCTTATTAGAACTTTAAGTAAATCATTTGATCATCAATTTGCTAATTTACGAAGGCAATATGTAAGGATATACGATTAAATTTATGGTTATTATTTTCATATTGCATGTGTAGTCTACTGAGTTTTTCTTTTAAATTCTCATTCCTATGTAACCTTCTTAAGAGTAATCGGGGATTCTGCGGTGGCTCGGCGTGAATGACACATGTTATTTTTAGATAAATTTATTTCTTATGTTTTAGATTGTCACTTTTATGTTTAATAATCCTTGGGGTGTCCCAGAAACTGTAGTTTAAATTCATGCTTTGAGACGGAAAATTTTAATGTTTGAACATGTGTTTTAGTAAATTCCAGCATTTTGCCACCGTTTTTAAAATTGTACTACGATCGGTATATTTAGAATTTAGCACGTTTTTAATTGAAAAATGATCCCTTGTGAGTTATCTATCATATGCAATTGAAAACAGGTCGATCGGAGTACCGTAGAATTTATTATAGCAATTTTGGTAAACTGTGAGTCAAATCCGGGATTACAGATCTGCCTATTTGAAAATATTTTCTGGGCCTCAAAAAGCCTTCTTCGAGATCCCAAATTTTTATATGTTGTACTTATGAGTTTCATACTTGCTCTTAAATTTTCATATTTTTTAGTCGAGGTTTACAAGGTCAAATAAATTTTGTAACTCACTACACAACTGGAGAAAAACTGTTTACAACTTTCTGATTTATTTAAAACTCATTCCAACTCGTTTTGTTCCATATTTTTTTTCTCCAAGTCCATATGTTTAAAATGGTTAAGATTTTACAATATTTATTAATTAATTTAGATTAATTTTTTTATCTTGCATTTTGAAGATTTTTGTTAAAGGACTCACGTTTGGTAACGCGTCGGGTTATAAGAATTCGGGGCGTTACATGATTGATAGCCAAAGTCCTTTCTTTTAACATGTTAAACTTGTATCTGTATTCTGTTGGCATGAATTTTCTCTGCTCTATAGTTTCTTTTGTGATAGAGTTTAGCACCATCTCCCTTCCAGTTTTCTTTCTTTTTGTATCTAATCTGTGTGTTTTGGATTTGCTATGATGCAAAGACTCTTAACAGGGATCATGGGTACCCGTTACGGGTGATTGTCCCAGGTGTTATTGGTGCTCGTTCTGTCAAATGGCTCGATTCCATCAACATCCTTGCAGAAGAATGCCAGGTTAAAATATTTCCACAAGTACTCTGAAGAATGATTGCATCTTCTTTGCTAAGCTTTATGAAGTTTATATTGCTTCCGTATAGGGATTCTTTATGCAAAGGGATTATAAAATGTTTCCACCTTCAGTTGATTGGGATAATATCAACTGGTCTACGAGGAGGCCACAAATGGATTTTCCTGTCCAGGTGTTTGCTCATCTTCAGTTTTGCTCTTGGTCAATGGGTCTGTGTAATTGATAAAAGAAATGTTCATTCAGAAAGCATTGTAATTCTTATAATCTTTTGCACTGTGTAGCAGGTATATACTCAAATATGAGAGGAGGGAAACTACTTAGTAATGTGAAATATTCTTGTTTAGAGCTTCTAAATTCTTTTGCAATGTTATGGTGCTCACGTGAATAGAATCTGCAAGTCCAAAATGGTTTTCCTATGTTACATTAGCCACCAGAATAGGACAATTTATATTTTAAGAACTGATTTTTGCTTTTTTAGTTTCAAGATAGGAAGGAAGGAAAAGCTTAGTTAAACTAACTGCAAAGTTGTTGGAAGCACAATTTGTTTATTTCTTATGGTAGAATGTATAGTGTTTTAAAGTTTCTTGAAGATCATTTTTCAATTGATACTCAAATTTATGCTGCTTGCAGTCTGCAATATGTTCTCTGGAGGATGTAAATGTGGTAAAACCTGGAAAGGTCAGTATTCTATGATATTGCTATGCTTATGCTTCTTTTAAAGGTCAGTATGCTATGATATTGCTATGCTTATGCTTCTATACTGCTTTTCTTGTTTTCAGCAATTAAATTTCATGGATACATTATGTAAGCAAGCAGTAAGGTGATGAAATTTAGCCCCTGTTCGAGGCCCATTTTTATAAGATGATGTATTTTAGAATAGTGATTTTTTGGAGAATATTTAGTAAAAAATAAGGAAAAGTTTACGATTTACATGTAAAATTATTTTATGGGAGAATGTGTGGTTGAAAATGAGTTTTGAAGAAATGAAATTTTGAAAAAATGGGGGCGAACATAGGCTTAATTAAGACACTGACACATCACTTACTTGTTTTAACTTTGATTGGGACAACAATTTTAAGGAAAACAGCTTAAGAAATACCAAAAGATAGTAACCTTTTTTTGCTTTGTTTTGTTTTGTTTTTTTTTTTATGAAGTGACGGTGTGAACTATTAATGGTACTGTTACCCAACTGAATATATTATGATACTACTTATGCAAGTCCTGTACCTAATTAGAAGGTACGGGTACCATTGAATTGGGTACCACCACCTTTTCGGGATAGATAGGTGTACCATGGATATTGGTACCCTTACCAATATACAAGCAGAATAGTATTCCAAGTGTAAGACTGATTTTGCACTTGCATTATACAAGTAATTGCAGAGGTTTAGGTCAAGTCACAGTAGGCATATGCGTAACTTTTATTTCTTACAAAATAGAGTTTGTCTACGACACTTTTATTTACATGAAGCCACGTAAAAAATAAGAGGAAAGGGTTATTAGTTATTCATGGTTGCCTAACCAAAAACACAAGCTAACTTCCTTTCTTTAATTTTTTATCTCCCATCTCCAGATAAACAAAAGTGGCTCCCATTGTTTCTTCTCTACCACCATTGCCCAATGAAATTCTCAGCCATCGCGCATCGAAGCCCAACTATCTTCTTCAGTGATCTGAAAAGTGGGATAATGACTAGGATGAATATGACATACTTAGTGAATAAAATATGATGTATGTGTATGTAAGATGTATGAATTACACGTGTTCTTTTCTTAACTGTTGGCCTCTTATGGAGTCAATGATTGTACGCCATGAGCTCGTATAATAACTATAAAAGTGACTTGAGCATAAATAATTTTGGCAATTAACATGTTTCTGGTTGACATAATGCTTAAGCCACAAGCCATATCTATCTCATAATACTAATCACATGCTAGTCGGTCACCATCAAGATATCACAACACCAAATAACTCACATATGGTCGAGCCTATATCCAATCATCGGACCACCAGGTGATCCATTAGGTGCCCTCTTGTGATGCCCATTGACCCATGTTAGTGTACCACTTATGACCCGTATATATTCATGTTCATGACGTCATTCGTTTACTTTTATCGTAATATCAATATGTGAATGATATTTGAAGATTTATCACATTAAATTCATGAATTACATGATACATGATGTTTCACGTTTTAATCATAAATACATTCATAACGATCATACCATGTAATAACGCAGTGATAAGTGGTATAGCTATCAAAGATGTAAATCAAATAATGCAACGTAACATGTAAGATCACATCTGATAACATCTCTTTCACATATAACTTGTATACATAAACACGAAAGATAAAGGCCTTGCTACATATTTTTCTCATAATTTTGTTGATTGGTACATTCACGGGCTGTTGCATACTAAGTAATGCATAATAACCTGTATTTAATGTTTCATCTTAATCATAACAACATTCACGGGCTGTTGCATACTAAGTAATGCATAATAACCCGTATATATTCATGTTCATGACGTCATTCGTATTTGGTCACTGAACTTTCAATTGGGTTCTGGCCGGTATTGGTGTGGATTGTATTTTGGGCTGACTCGTGGGCTAGGTTTAAGATTGTGTTGAAGTGGGCCTGCTAATTAATTTTGAGCAGATTCTGTATTTCATTTTGGGCTACCATTTTGGATCCGAGTTGTGTGGGTCTGAAATTAATTTTGTGGACTGATTTTAGGTGGACTACTTTGGCTATTGGGCTTGTTGGGCCTTCTTGTACTTGGTGCCTTATATCTCTATTTTGAAGTCATGGCTGAGAAAAAATCCATTGTTGCGTCAGATATGGTACCTGTGATGTCAAAAATCACGGACCATAAACTTAACGGTGCGAATTATTTGGATTGGAGCAAGATCGTTCGACTTTATCTACGAAGTATTGACAAAGACACTCATTTGACTGACGATCCTCCTACAGATGATTCAAAGCATACGTGGCTTAGGGAGGATGCTCGTTTATTCCTGCAAATTCGAAATTCCATTGATGGCGGGGTAATTGGCCTGATCAATCACTGTGAATCACTGTGAGTTTGTTAAAGAGT
>CAIGRT010232640.1:0-31517 GCA_903798405.1 Fraxinus platypoda
ATTCTGGCTGGATCAAGAAACTGCTCGGCAATATATTCCCACATATTATTAAACTATGGACAGTCTGGTGGTTTCGATTTATCAATAGTTCGTCCTTGGGATGTTCTTTGATGTGTTATGGCTGCATAGAGTGGATTGGAAAGGAGACGAGAGAAGAAAGGTAAGATGATTGACATTGTAGTATGCATATTAATTTCGAAAGAAACAATACAGATTTTTTTCACCTCCGTTCTTTAGCATATCTGGATATAATTTTTCGATTGTGCTACGTGTATAATAGTTTACATAATTGTTTATGTACACGTGATGTGATCAAATATGATTGGATCAATTTCTTCAACCAAAAAAAAAAAATCATTTCATTTTTTTTGACAACTCATCCGTATGTAAATCATTATACATCTCCGTTGTGTACAAGTAACATTATTCATAATTTTTGTATTAAAACTACCGGAGATTTTGAACTGCAAATTGAAATGACAAATTCTTCAATAATGAAAATAAATTGTTTTCATGTTATCAAGAATTTTCATTCTCTTTGTTATTATTATTATAGCATAAACTCTTATTAAGATACATCGACTTGAGATCGGGCTAAATGCAAAGTGACATCTTTATAAAGGTGATGAAAGCAATGACCGGAGAGTTCGAGTCTCTTGTAAAGGATGAGGCAGGGAGAGGGGTTAAGGGTGAAATTCAAAATACCAAAAAAAATAATTAATCACTTTCAGGAAAGAGACCCGTCGAAGAATTTAAAACTTGTCCATCTAAATATGTTCTTTTTCTATATATTTGAACTAATACTAAAAACATGTAAAATTTTCAACTAGAATACACAACCTTTAGAAATCTTACGAACTTGCACTTCTTTTTTCGGTACACAGCTCTTCAATAGTCATATTTTTCGGTTGTGGTACATGAACATCACTATTTACAGATTGGCATACAAACACATGATGTGGTGAAATGCGATTGGATCAAAATCTCCTCAACCAGAAAAAAAAAAAAAAAAACTTTTACTTCTTTTTTGACACCTCGTCATTCTGTAAAACTTTCTGTAACTCCTTACATACAAGTAGCATTATTCTATATTTTCTCCTCCATGTTTGCAAGGTGGTTTGCAACTATTTCTGTATTTGAAACTTGCAAAATTTGTATCAGCATCCATCCATGCTCGTCTTTAAATGACTTCGAAGCTTCGAATGAACCTGCCAACTCTGATCACGCGATCAAAGAAGTCTTTATAACATTACACTTCACTGAGCTAAATAGTTCCAGAACCAAATCTATGCTGCTTGTTTCAATGTATAACTGGATTTGCACCGTATATCAGCTCAACAGGCTGCTTCATACTGCACGGGTAAAAGATTAAGGGTCAGCTAAAGCTCCCAAAAACAGCGTATCTAGTCACGAGAACAAGCAATTGCATGGATGGCACATTATAGTGCACAAGTGATTAAGAAACAGCTCAGGGAATATAATCTTTGCTCGGGGTTACTTCTTTCGACATAAAACATTCCTCATCTAGAATGTGGTCATCTGACATGAAAAAATTCCTCATCTAGATTGTGGTCATCTGAAGGAACGTGATTTTCTTTTGAATAATGTGAAAAAACTGGATTCTACACAGCGTACATAGCCACTCCTGGAGAATCTCCAAACACCCACAGTTCCATTGTATCAGCAAATGGCTAATATGCCTAGGAACAAGGTTGTGCAACTAAAATGAAACTGTTGTATCACACAAGTCTCAACTCTGGTACAGGACTTAATATTTTTCAATGTATTCAAAACTAAGATGTGTCATCTTTCTAGTTACATGTTATAGTCGCAATCATTATATCTCATGGAGATTTACCAGGCATGTTTCCCTCATCCGCCATTTCTTTTAGATAAATGCAGCAATGGTCATCATTATATTGCTCGAGCAGCAAGTTGGCCCCCAACTTCTAAAATAAGCCAGTTCGTCCTCAACATTGAATTATAGTTGACAAATCAGTCACCAACGACTAAATATATCCAAATCTCCATTGAGGCGTCAAGTGACCCTCATGGAAATATGCTTCACTTTGATTTTCTGACCACCGGCCAAAGTCGGAAACAGAACATAACCCATGAAATTAGACATGTACAAGTTGGAAAGTATTGGTCATTCAGGATTGGTTGTGCAACTACAATGAACGATTGATGGCCAACTTGCTCCTTTTTAAAGGCTGGGGAGTGCATTGATACCTGGACAATAGGTTAGGGACCAATGCTGAAATTTCCCCCTTTTCTCTCAATTTCCAGGTTTTGCAGCAAATATTTAACATAGCTAATTAGAGTGATGGAGATAATTCAGGATGCAAATACCAGAAGCTGTTACATACCTTTGCCTGAGTTTAAACATCCCCGTGCCTATTTGCATTGGTATGCCCATAATGATGCATTCACTTACTCCTTCAATCTTATCCTCTCTCCCGTGTACGGAAGCATTGAAAAGGTGATCCGCAGTCTTCTCAAACGAAGCCAACATCAACACGCTATCTCTCATTTTCTGCACGCCATGCCTTGTAATTCCCAAGACTTCACCCTGCAATTGTAACACAATAATACACTAATAAGCATTACAATAATTACATACTATACTTTGAAGTTCACTTGCAAAAAATACGGCTGTTTTGAACCAGAGACAAATGAAGTACTCAAGTCCAAATCTCTAAAAATACATCTATACTGGACCAATGGAACTTCAGAAAAAACAAATCGACCTTAAATGTCATTAAATCTGCCAATAGCTTCATATGACGTATGTCGATGGTCATTCCATGGCTTGACATGGTATACTGAATCTCATCAATTATAACCTTTCTTGCAGCTTCAATTCCAAGTGTCTGTTGTACTTCTATTACATGATTACATTTTGTTTTCTGCCCCACAACTCCTTGAATGCCCATGACAGCTAGGAGACCCGTTCTGAATTTTAAAAATAAGAACAAAATTAATTATTCATCGCAATCTTGGATAACTATATTGTCTGAGCAAGTAAAAATATTCAACCAACCCAAGGTACAGGAAATGCCAGCTAAAAGTAATGAGGGCATAGCAACAACCTTGAGTTTTTGAAGTACGAAGAAAATATCATAAAAAAAACTATAAACCCACCCTTCTACGAGCAAGTTGTGCTTTTCCTTCCCATCTTCCTTATCGGTGTATCTGTTAATTATGGCACGTTCAACTGAATTGATTCCCTGTCATGCCAAACGCACACAAGCAGAGGAACAAGGAAACAGAAACACAGAGAAAATTAGAGAGTTGTTTCAGAGCTGCAATTTTCCGTAAAGAATGTATCAGCAGCATTAACGCTCTCTAATCTGGAAATTTTGATTCAATTTATGTTTCACCTTTACAACAACTTTTGAGAGCTTATTTCTGAGACTCTGGAGTTCAAACTGAATTTTACTTCTATCACTATCCAGAAAGACTTGCAGTTTCCTTTCATCTAAAACATTCACATCCTGTGGCGAGCACAAAGCAATTTTAAAAATATATGCAATACAATTATACAAATAATGTAAATAAAGCAGAACGTGTTTTACCTTGTCCTTCAGTTTCAATTTAGGGGTTTGCAGAATTGATTCTTTTACTGTACGAGCATCAATGGCAAGTTGTGAGTCCTGTATTGTTTTCATGTCAAGTGTTATAACTATTTTCGCCTTCAATGATTCTTGAACCGCCTTTACACTCTTGGCTATCTACAGACCAAAGCAACAGTCGAGTAAAAAAATCAAGCACTTTCCAGCAAAGCCAAAACAATGAAAACGTGTACATGAAATTAATTTTTAGACCTAAAATCCATAGATTTTTAATTCCATGACAGTAGCAGAACATCTCTACCTGTACTTGCATGCTAATCAATTCATGTAGATGTCAACTTACCTGCCCTAAAAGTGTTTTCTCAACACGACCTTTCACCATTTTTGCGAGTATAACATTATCATCACACTCAAGTACTGCAGTGATAATTGGGGTACTAATTCTTTTTGCAGCATTTATTATTTCTTTTATCCGAGGAACTCCAAGCGTAACATCTATTGTGAAGTTAAGAAACACGTTCAAACCAAGCAATGAAATTGATTGTTATATTGGTTGAGCATCAAACATTTGAAGGATACTCATGCTAGCAACTCCAGCGAAGTGGAAAGTTTTTAATGTCATCTGTGTCCCTGGCTCTCCGATACTTTGAGCTCCAATTGCACCTATTGCACTTCCAGATTCTATTTTCTTTGAATGATAACGGGTGATGCATGTTTTCAAGAAAGCCTAACAATAAACAAGGCAGGATACCAATATCAGATTCATATCATGGTAATTGACAATAACATCCAAGACAATTATATTACAATAGTTTAGTAGCGGGCAAACAGCAACCACAGTTTAACGATTATATATAATAAATACTAAAATTGCTGATGCATATGAGTTGGTTGCATATATAATAAAGCTTCCTTTTTGCATAGAAAACAAATGAAAATACTGCAAAAATTCTTTCTAGCCTTGAACAATTCATTAAAAAATGAAGAGTTTATTGTCTAGGAATAAACTACACTTCAATCTCTCAACATTTTGATCCTGAATTTCGAGCCTATAGGAACTCAGGTATTACGCTTCCAATGATGAATCATTATGTCCTCAAGAGCACAGGAAATCATGGGTTGGGGGGGGGATTAAAAATTTATTGCTGGATGGGGTGTAGATTCTCAAATGATATCGTGGTTACAGAATTCGAGGCAAATTAAAGTCAGCTCTACCTATATGCTTTTTTCTCCAAGGCAAGAGAAATCTAGAAGGAATTCATTAAAACAACTCTATGGTGTGTAATGCAGTTGTGCCTTATTAACTCAACACTGAGAAGTCAATGTCATGAGTTGGATTATTTTAAATGGTGTGAAGTCCAGGAAGCACCAATGCATCAAGAGTCATTGGGAGTGGTTGATAGGGAGATAATTTTTTATTTCTTGCACAGCTTCAATGTGGGGGGACTACACCAAGTTTAAAGTTCAGATTCTAGGGAAAGAATCGCTCACTACTTTGATGGTGGATAATGCTAATTCCATGGACCACTCTGCCTTGGCCAGTCATGAATCAAATGATAGTTAAGGGGTTGCTGCAACAAATTCTGTGAACTCTGGGAAATCCGAAGGATGAAACCAAGTGACGGAGACTCTTTTTAGTGTGGTTACTGCCCCAAGATAAATCGTCAACTTCATCTAAAAATTCAGAACTAACTTTAAGGGGTCTTATTCTTTAAGAAATGCCAATAAGTGCTACCAAACACGATTATTTGATCACTACTTGCAGGGGCGGAGGGAGAGGAGTCCTGTGGGGTCACATGCCCCCACTAGAGTTACTTTTTTATTAAATCATCTTTATTTTGAGTAAAAATTGCCATTTCAAAACCATTCATTAGCCGCTTCAGCTTTTGTTCCCCTCTAGCACCAAAACTCAGCAAAATCCCCCCCACCCCCACAAGTTCCCCAATACCCCATTCCGAAATCATTTGTCATCTCACCCCCCCCCCCCCCCCCGTCCCCCCCTCCCCCCCTCCCAAATCATTTGTCCTCCCCCCCCCCCCCCCCCCCAACCCAAACCACCCCTTCAAAATTCAAACCCCATCCCATCCAAAATCTCCAAACCATCACCACTCCAACCCCCACCCCTGACTCGTTATCTCATTCAATCCATTATCCCAATTTCAGCCCTCCGTTTGAGTGTGGTTTCTCCAATTTCCAACCATATTTCACCTTTGGCCATTCGGCAGAAAGCTATTATGGCTGCCCTTAGTTTTTTTGCTAGTTTTCTGTAACGATTAATTTCAGTTTGTATCGTTGGGCTTAGTATATTGATATTTAATTTGAGTGAATTGCAGAAATGATATTTTTCAAAACATGAAAATCCGTAAGGAACGTTTGTAAAAAATTGAGACAGATTAAAATTATTATGTATTGCCTTGTTTTAAGAGAAAAAATTGTGCGCTAGTAATCTATTTCCTGGCTGTGCCACTGACTACTTGAATCAGCAATAAATGCTGATTTTTTATTGAACCCCACCCCACCTATGTCATTGATGAAACCAGGAAGTTTTCAGAAAATACTTGTAACTTGCAAAAGTTCAAATTACCCGGAGCTGCTGGGAAGTAATTCCAGATATATTTGAAGCAACATTTTCAAGATATCCAAGTTGTTCGCTTCCATGTTGTCCTCCATCAAGTTTTAGGGCTTGAATTGTGTTCTCCATGTCTTCGTATTTGCTCGTAATGAATTTTGATAAAGAAGTAGCAAAGGCATTTGAGCACCCCTGATTTTCTTCAATGAACTTCGTTAACGCATTTGACCACCCCTCTTCAGGAGTCATATCATGCTCTGAAATATTAATCAATTGGCAGAGTTCTGAAGCAGATAAGCTGTTTTGTTCCAATGCGGGACATGTTGCCTGTTTTAGAATTAAGAAAAGACATAAAAAAGTTCACCATCAAGTAAAGGATTAAAATAAACGATTCTTTTATTACAGTAAGAGTTACCTTCAACACAAGTAACCTTTTTACTTGGAAAGTAAGAAAATTAACATATGCAAACATGTTTGGAAACAAAAATTACCAAAAGTAACTTTTACTTTTTTTAAAGCTTAGCCAAACATGCACTGTTAGTCAATAAAAATTGTAGATGAGTGTCAAAAGGTGATACGACCTTGACTTTCATAAATAATCTTTCGAAATTTAGGGGGCATCCAGTTTTCTCTTCCATCTGAGAAGGATCCATACCATCATCACCATACACAAACTGAACAATATTTGCACTAGCATTTCGTACTGTACTGTCATAATGAATAGACAAATCCTCCAAAGCTTTCATAAGTCTACGAGACATATACCCCGTGTCAGCAGTTTTAACCTGCAACGATTAAAAGGTAAACATAACAAATTCATATAGCATCACGTAAATAGTATTGTACAAACATGTGAAAAATCACCCATGAAAGACGAACCATATGAAAAACAATTGAAAGCCTTCAAGTACAGATAAAAAAGATATAAACGAAATGAACTAAACCTTCAAATTGATGATTTCCATCCATGAAATATCTGCCATAACTCAGACTTAGGAAATCCTTGCTTCCAGAAAAGACCCATAGATAATAATTTCTGCTGATCTTATCACATGTATTCTGACAGGAAACTTTCGATTTTCATTTTCATTCTAGCTCAGCGAGGATTACGCAAACTGATTCAGATTATTTCAATAATTGAGAATGAGAAGTGAGTAAAGAATAATAAATATTTTTTAATTTTGAGAATAGTACCTTGACAAATCATAATTTTTTTGGCTTTTACCCTAAATATGTCTCACTAAAATTTCCATTTTCCAACTTCCATCAACTAAGAAAACTAGGCCTCATTTAAATGATGTCATAATTGCAAAATAAAAAAATAAAAAACGAAGAAAGGTAAAGGGAAGCTGTTGGCCTTTTCCAGTCATAAAAAGTCAACTGTCATCAAGAAAGTCTTCAAACGATAGACTATACAACTTCTAAGCATCTAATCTTCATTTCTATTACAGCTTACAATCTTTTACGTCCACAATACGAACTATTACCATCCAATCCAAGATCAGAAACCATATGTATTGAGGAACAAGAACCTCAATATGTAGTAACTGTTTGGAAAAGGATCCACATTTAATGTTACAAGGAAGCTATCGATGTCATTCCATGGTAGGGAATTAATTGTTGTAGAAACACAATCAGCCAATTCTCAATCTGTCACATTAATGGACTCTTGGTCAACAAGGGTCAACGTAAGTATGTGCATTGCAAAATTCAGGTACAAAAAGAAAGAGAGACGAAGGTAAGAATCTCAATACATTAAATATTAAAACTGTATACTGGGTACTTAACTAAGTAAAGCAAAACAAATCATCCATACCGCTGTATCTACAAGGCCTTCTCTTCCTCCCATTGTATGGAAAAAGAATTCAGTTGCAGTTAAACCAGTATAAAATGAATTCTGAACAAATCCTTTAGCCTGAATTTAATAAAGGAAGACAAAATTTAGCATCAAGAATAACATTCACGGCTTTAAAAATTAAGTTCATGCTAGTAGTACATCTTAACAAATCAACAAACAATAAAGATTATCACCAACGCCTATAACATACAAATTTTTGAATGCTTAGGCACTTAATAAAATCAGAAATGGAGTCTACTATGGCCAAAACTAAATGCACTACATGACAAGTTGTGAGGAACTCAAAGCAACTAAATAAACCCATGTGAACCAGCTTGACAACACAAGTACAAAGAAGAAATGGCTTTTGGTAGAATAATTAAGCATGTGTCTCTCCAGAGCAGCAGGCTAAAAGTTTATCATGCTGGCATTGGAACAGGGACGCAAAGCGAATTATATCTAGCCCCTCATTTGGTGAGGATCAAAATCAGATTAAAATTTCCAGTCAAGGTAACAATTAATTTTGAGCCTGTTTGAGCCCTATTTTTTTGAAAATAATGCATTTTGGAATAGTGTTTTGATAGAAAATGTGTGGTTAAAAATAAGAGAAAGTCATAGATTTGCATGTAATATTATTTTATTGGAGAATGTGAGGATAAAAATAAGAGGGAGAAAAATGTATTTTGGAAATAATGGGGACCAAACAAGGGCTTTAGCCACACATTTCATCAACTTTTATCAAAATTTATTAAATATCTGATTTTAATCTACAATAAACATGGGTCTAATAAGTTACAAAAGTATAAAGTTGCATACAAATTATTATGCCCAGCTAGCATAAGTTCCTTATAAATTCCGTAGGTATTCGTTTATCATAATTCATAAAGCCTTTAGCTGTGTGACAGGAACAGTAAGATATGAGGACAATTTAGACATTTGAACAATGTCCAATTCAACCAACTGTTCTAAGTGTTCTGGTGAGTGCACTCAACCCGGTCAGTTCCAAACAAACTTTGATCTGCCTTGAGAAGTTAATTTAGATCCACTATCAAGTTAATGCAGATCCAATTATAATCTACCAAACCAATCAGCCTGCCATGTCACTTCTTATAAGTCCCAACTAACAGACTATCGTGAAATGCAAGAACCAAAATCCTTCATTTAACCTTAATTCTAATGGGCCTTGCCTGTCTCCTATCACTTTTTTATGAGTGTCGCAACCATATAATTTCAACTTGTTTGATTTTCTTGTGAGCACCAATTATAAAAGTTGGCTTCTTGCTCATCACAACCAATCAAAGACACGCAAGACAAAAGCAGATGTCCTTAACCATAGAAATACTGTAATAGGAATATATATTTCAATTTCTTTTTCAACAGCATACAGTAAATAAATATTTGAATTCACCCCCCAAAAATAAGAACCTAAAGATCAAATTTTTATTCATCTCATTTACATCACAAACAATATTTCTAGAATTTGTCACAATCAATAGGTTATTACTTCAAAGCACTCATTTTTAAAGTTGCATGATTTATTGCCATGAAATAAACATGTCATGCAAATCAGAAAGAAGATCATAGGAATAGGGAAATAAGGGGAAAATATTAATGTGAAACAGATGGGAAAATAAGCAAGGCAAGCTCAGTTTTTCTCCTGAAGAATTCAAAGAACAATAAACACAAGCAAATGAATTCTGGCACAATGCAGACAAATTATGACAACTAAAAATCCATAAAGGAACTTACATTTGGGTCCACTGCCTTTTTTCCAAAATGAGGAAGAGTTCGATCTATGAATCCATTAGGAGCTCTACGACCTCCAACAATTTGCTGACCAACACATGCAATCATCTGGCAGATATTGATAGGAGATCCTTTGGAACCACATTGTGACATGATCAGCGGGCTATTTCTCCAATTTAGATGTTGCATACAAACCTATCAAAACCAATCCGTGTCAGAACTATTAGAACTGAGTTTAAGAGAAAATTTTACTTTGTGAAGAGACAACACACAAGTCTGACAGTCATTGAGTACATTTGAGTCAAATATAGATGCTTGATAATATGGAAAAAACGCATAGGAAGTTGCGAGAGTGCAATATTAGAGATTCAACATGGAAGCTGAGTTCAGTCCCATATGTAGTGGACAACAGATAGTAAGAGTCTAAGGTAGATCTTTTGAGGCAGACATGCATAAAAAACATCTTTGTCTACAGTCTTGACAACGATAGTCATACACCTGAGTTCATTTCCAGAATGTAATTTTGAGGCAGAAAGGATTTAAAATGATTGCAGCCTAATTTCCTCCTCGGGTTACCCCATTGCTGGGATAGATTATCCTCTAATATGGCAAAAAGAAGGGAATGAACACCCAGTTTTACCCCAGCCGAGGAATGATACATATATAGACACCCGATAAGATATTAGTCACAAAAAAAGTACAGGTCCCTTAGTTTGTTTCCTCATTCCACACATTCCCAAACAATCTTTTGTATTCAGCTATTCCTCATTGCATTCACATCATTTCAAATTATTAAGACTCAAACACAGTGCAAACAGTTGAACACACTTGGAGCAGAAAGAAGTCATGATGCCACGTGCCATGTACAGCAACTAACCTCTCCACGAGTAGGTACATCTAAACTGGATGAGCCAACAGAAAATACGTAAAGAAGTACTCAAGACAAAAGTGTCTGCAATCTCCCGGGAGTGGTTGTGAGGTAAGCCAAAATACACCCATTCACATTATAACTAGTATTTAAGAAATCAAAAAAACATATATATAAAAAATAAAAAAACACGCTCTTACATTCCCAGTTTCTTCCCGAATTTTGTTTAATACAGAGGTTATTTGAGCTTCAAGGGTTTGAGCAGCATCACATCCAGTTTTCAACTTAAGCCGTCCGTGCTCATATTCGTGTATGAACTCATCACACTTCTTATACTCTTGAGAAATTGTATTTTTCTTCTTTTCATTCAGTTCATTCCCAGGTTGGACATCATCGATTCCAATGGAAAACCCATGATTTCCTATCCATCGAGCACTGCAATGTCACAAACAATCAACAATATACTATTATGTCCTTTTTTCTGCTTTGGTTAAGTCAAAATTGTAACACAACGATCAATAAAAGCAAATAATTTATTTCCCTTGGCAAAACGGTCTCCCTTGAAGTGCAAAACTAAGACAAAACCCTCAATGTTAAGCACTATATTTGTTTTTTCCTCTACATCACCCCAACCCCCAACAAATTACCAAGGGTTACATTCCATCATTAGCTAAGTTCTCAATCTCCAATGGATTACCAAACAATGATCACATTTCTGAACACCCCCCCCAGCCCAAAACACAAAAGAAAAAGAGGAGAAGAAAAGAAACTTGGATTCATATGAACCTTTAAATTGGAAGAATAACTTCTAGAATCCTATTCCTCAACTAGAAGATCTAGTGCTTACTTGGCTAACTTGTAAGTGCTTATAAACAATGAGTCCCAAGGAATGTGTAGTTAAAAAGTTGATAAAATTGCGGGTCCCAAGTAATGTGTGGTTAAAAATTATGTTTGAACAGCTTATAAACTTGAAATTTTTTTTGCCAAGCATGCAGCTAATGTTCCTGCGCAGTGCTCGGTGAATTTCATAAGACAAGGTATAAGGTTTACAAAGATTTGCTGTCTTCCTCTGTGTGTCAAGTAAAGAAAGCTATAGCATGCTGCTTCTGTATTTTAGAAAGTGCTCTAAACAAGGATCATGCCTAAGACAGCAGAGTTTGTAGTAGCATAGAAACTTAATGACTGTTAGCCTAGACAAACCAAAAGAGCTTTGGTGTAATTCAGGGAAATGATAAGCAATGTTGTCAAAACTGGACCTAACCAGCCAATTCAATTAGATTAATCGGGAACCTGTCCAGTTTTAGGTAAATATATCCCCAAGAAAAGTAGGAACCATTGAAACAAGGCAAGAACAGATACCCATCCGGTTCACCTCTATTTTTTATTTTTTAAATATTACTTTACCACCAGTTCCTTTGACCTTTTACCTTTTCCAGGATGATGCCTAATGCAAATTAATTGTTAGTCTTAGTCAAAGTCTCATTGTCTAGTTTTATGCAAAGTCTTTGTTCCAATTAATTGTGTTTTAAAACCTGTTCAGTCAAAGAAGTCTATTAGTTTTCCTAGATTAATTTATTTTAAAACTAAATGTACTAGCCATGGATGACTTTGCAATGTTATTATTGATGGAGGAAGCTATGAAAATATAGTGTCACAAGAAAATGGTGTCACATTTGAAACTTAAAGTTCAACCTCATCTAAAGCCATAATGCATAGCATGGTACAAGAAGGGAGGCAAGGTAAAAGTGACACATCAATGTCTTGTTCTTTTCTCTATTGGAAAATCTTACTCGGACAGTTTTATATGATGTGGTCGACATGGAGGCATGTCATCTATTCCTAGGAAGGTCGTGGCAATAGGACAATAAAATTATCCATCATGGGGAAAAGAATGTTTATGCCTTCTACAAGGATGGAGTCAAAGTAGTACTTGTTTCAATAATGATGAAGACTTTTCCAAGTCTAAACCAACTAATGGACATTCTTATTTAAACCTGCAGGAATTTCTGGCTGAATTTGAAGCTGAAGGAGTTGCTTATGTTCTATTGAAGAAAGAAGCAAAAGGTGATCAGCAAGTTATACCTTCTGAAATACGCACTCTTTTTGAAGAATTTGCAGGTACTTTCCCATCAGAATTGCCCTCAAGTTTGCCTCCTAATCGAATTATTCAACATCATACTGATCTAGTACCTGGAGTTAGCCTACCAAATATGCCACACTATCGAATGAGCCATAAAGAGCATGAAGAACTTAAAAAATAGGTTGAAGAATTGCCTAAAAAAAGGGGTTTGTTCGGGAGTCAATGAGCCCATGTGCGGTTACAGCCCTCTCAACTCCAAAAAAAGATGGTACGTGGAGAATGTTTATTGATAGCTGAGCTATCAATAAAATCACAAAAAAGTACAGATTCCCAATCCCATGCATGGAGCCAAGGTGTTCTCGAAAATTGATCTAAAAAGTGGCTACCATCAAATTTGAATCCATGAAGGTGATGAATGGAAGACTACATACAAGACAAAAGAGGGACTCTACGAGTGGAGGGTTATGCCCTTGGGTTTATCTTAAAATCTACAGTCAAAACAAAGATACTCATTTGTTACACTTGAGGAAGGTTCTCAATGTTTTGCAAGAAAAAAAGCTCTGTGCCAACTTAAAGAAATGTCAATTTATGACCGACTCTTTGCTATTTTTGGGATAAAATGTCAGTTCCAAAGGTATTTAAGTGGATGAAAGTAAGGTTGAAGCAATAAAAAGCTCGACAACACCAACTACAATTGCTGAAGTTCGAAGTTTCCATGGCCTAGCTTCATTTTACAGGCGTTTTATCAAGAATTTCAGCAGTATAATTGCCCCAGTTACTGATTGTTTGAAGCGCATATTTCAGTGGTCAAGTGAAGCTGAAAGAAGTTTCCAGCAGGTTAAATAAATGCTCATTTCAGCACCTGTCTTAGCTTTGCCAGATTTTCAAAAGGTGTTCGAAGTGGAAAGTGATGCATCTGGAATTGGTTTTGGTGCTATCCTTAGTCAACAAGGAAAGCCTATATCATTTTATAGCGAGAAACTAAATGATATGAGGAGAAGGTATAACACCTACGATCAAGAATTTTATTCTATCATTGAGGCCCTTAAACATTGGCAGCATTACCTAGTGTTACGGGAATTTGTTTTACATTTAGACCGTGAAGCATTGAAACATATCAACAGCCAAAAGAAGTTGAAAAAGAGGCAAGCATGTTGGGTTGAATTTCTACAACAATTCACTTTTATAATTAAGCACAAGTCTGGAGCAAGCAACAAAGTAGCAGATGCACTTAGTCAGAGGACCATGTTATTGACACAAATGAATGTTACTATCAAAGGGTTTGATTCTTCCACAGACATGTACCCTACTGATCCTTTCTTTGGTCCGATTTGGAAAGACTGTAACAGCGGGCAGCGAAAAAATTATTTGTTGAGGCAATCAACTTAGAGTACCACATTGTTCTTTAACGGAAAGAATCATTCAAGACATGCATGATGGAGGCTTGGGAGGACATTTTGGGCAAGACATATGACATCGTTGAGCAAAAGTTCTTTTGGCCCAAGATGAGGTGTGATATGTATAGATTTGTTGAAAGATGTCTAGTATGCCAAGAACCAAAAGGAAAAATACAGAATATAGGTTTGTACATCCCATTACCGGTTCCAACAGCACCTTAGGAAGAAGTATGGATATCGTGTTGGGATTACCTAGAAATCAGAGAGGATGGATTCTATATTTATGGTTAATCGATTTTCAAAGATGGATCATTTCATTAGTTGCAAGAAAACTAGTGATGCATCAAATGTGTCTTCTCTTTAATTCTGAGAAATTATGAGTTTACATGGAGTACCTAATTTTATAATCATGATTCAAAGGTCTTATCGCATTTTTGGAGATCTCTGTGGAAGAAACTGGGAAACAAGTTGCAATACAACAGTTCTTACCATCCTCAAACAGATGGGTAGACTGAAGTTGTTAATAGGAGTTTGGGAAATCTTTTAAGATGTCTGGTCAGGGAATATCCAAAACAATGGGATTTGGACATTGCACAAGCAGACTTCTCTTATAACTATTCCAAAAACCGAATTACAGGAAAGAGCCCGTTTGAGATAGTATATGGTAAGCAACCTGTCCGTTTTTATGATTTGATTCCAATACCAAATTCTGGAAAAACTCAAGTGAGAGAATGGCTGATAAAATGAAGGAGTTGCATGACTACATTAAGTTGAAAATTGAAGAGTTGAACTCCAAGTACAAAGAAAATGCAGACAAAAGATGGAGGGTCCAAAGCTTCAAAGAGGTGATATGGTGATGGTCTATCTATGTAAAGCGTGGTTTCCAGCAGGCACATATTCTAAACTCAGTAAAAGGAAAATTGGGCCATACAAAGTCCTAGAGAAAATTGGAGAAAATGCCTACAAAATCGACTTGCCACAACACTTGGAATTACATCAAACATTCAATGTTTCAGACTTGTATTTTCATCATGGAGAAGATTCAGCTGATATCTAGAACTCTCTTAAAGGTTTTTTTTCCCCAGATTTTCCAAGAAATCTTGGCTCCAACGGTGTTTGGAGTATGTTAACTTTGGTTACTTCACTTGTTTAAGGTTCAGCTTGCATTAATGCCAGACCGGTTTTTAAAACATCGTTGATAAGACAGGTCTTAGGGAAGGAATGAACAGTCAAACAAAGCAGTCATATACAGGAAGAGTTTGCCAACAGGAAAAAGAGGAGCTTGGAACAATGCCTTTGCAGCTACTTGAAGTACTGATCGATTCAGACTTATTTAACTATCATCAAATCGACATCCAACAAGCCAATTCAAATTCAAATTTGACACTAATGAATCTGTATTAGAATACGAAGTTAATATGACAAAGAGTTAAATTATTTTATAAACTAAAACCAACATCACAATTTATTATAACAAGTCACCCAAATCAGTGGTTCATGATCAAATAAATAAAGAAGTGGATAAACTGACACGTTACGGTGGAAGTGAAGCTTTGAAACATAGTTGACTTGTTGGTTTTTAATATTTTCGGAGGGATGTAATTTCAGGGTTGTAAAAGCATTGAACACCAAGAGGGCAACAGCAGATTACAGCTGTTAAAACGCACCTTAACTTCGCCAATCGATTCATACACACTGCAGCCCCATGTGAATTATAATCCCTGAGAAGAACCGAGAAAAGGCCATCCTTGTTTCCATTCCCTATTTCAATGTCACAAGAATGAGTACGTAACTAATCTATATCCAGTTGTTCCAAGCAATAGCTTAGAGAAAAGCAAAAAAATAATTTTATAAAATCTATTAGGGTATCAATCAGGGCAGAGAATCTAAATGAGCAACACTGGCCCTTGGTGAGACCACAAGAGTCTCTGTACAAGAATTTATTAAGAAAAGCAAGCAACTGCAGGATAAGATTCAAAACATTCTATATACTTCAAATACTACTCTGAAAGATCAAATCATTCTCGATTGGATTATTCAGAGTTGAGCATTTAGTCATCTCCAGCGTATTGTAAACCACAATCTCCTGGTGCAAATTCTTTTTGTTAGAATTTCCATTATGCACTTCAAGTCGAATGAACCGAGCTTACAGATTTACATATACTGTTATGGGAAGTTTTCATGTTTGAACAACTAAATGCTGTCTGCAATCAACATGCTATCTGCCACACACATAAATTTTTTTATTTTCTACATAAACCCCCAAGTACCTAAGCTGATGCGTGGGTCCACAAATTAAACAATTAAGTTTGGTTGGCTTTCTACTTTTCAAACAAGTATGATAGAATTCAGAATCAGATTCTACAAATTTGATGCTGAATTTTTTAGTTTACATTGATCTCAGATATAAACAAATGGAAATTCAAATATTTTACTACTATGGAGAGTATTCAATCAAATGCTGATCTAACAAGAAGAGCATGACTTCCTTCAATTTTTCACAAATAAAAACCACTTAGATTGAATGACATACAATGTTGAACGGTTCAAGGGAGAAACTTCTGTTTCCATTTTAAGACAATTTTTTTAAAAAAAAATGTAGACTGGGACTTCAGTAAGAATCTTAGTGAAACCGCCCCGCCCCGCCCCATAAAATTGAACTTAATTTTGCCTTGTCAATTTTGCAATTCAGATCTGGAGGTTTCAAGTGCCTTTAGAAAGTCATTCTGTCAAAAATGAAGAAGGTAGTTTCTAGAATGCAGAAGTTTCATCCGAACAAATTTCAAACTTACTGATACAACTTTTTCTGCATGTTTCTTTGGATACTACTATCAACTTCACCAACCAAAAGGGGGACAAAATGAACTACATGGTGTGCAATAACAAAGATATCCCAAGTGTCCCCTGAAAATATGTTTACTAATGAAGCTATACAAAAATATTGATTTTACTTTGAGGAACCAACAACTGTTAAATATGACATCGGAAGCAAAGAGGAAGTGAAGAGGTAAAAAAGACATTCTAGAATCCAAGGTTAGGCAATACAATTTGGTGCAAAAGCAGCCAGAATTCTTGAAATAAGAATAAAGTAAAAAAAAACTCGAAATTTGTAGAAAATAAGAAAGAAGAAGAAAAAGAGATAAAATCAATCCTATTTGAAATAGGATTATCCTACATCAAAACTTCAGACACCATTACAATTAGCAGAATCTCCGTGAATAATGGATTGCAGATGCACAAACACATGCAACGCATCAATCAAAGAACACAGAGTAAATTGACAATTGCAAATAATCTTCTCACACATCGCAAATCTCTTCGTAAAGAAACCCAAAAACAAGGGACAAATAAAAACCTTATGACTTTATAAAGGGATAGAAAGGACACAAACCTAAAGTAGCTTTCCCAAGTTGTCCACTAATCAGTTCACTATTACGAATATAAACGAACCCATCATTTGGACACATCGTTTCCTTAGGCTTCTCCTTTTCACCTTTAGGCTTGCTATAAGTTTTTTCTGCAACAGTAAGATTTACGTAGACTCTCATTTTCGCATGTGGCCGCAGTAATACACTAAACAATTGTTTACCAGTCCAGAGTTCTACTGGCTGCAAAAACAACAAAATGAGATAAAATATCCTTGTTCAAAAAGCAGTAGAGAAAAAATAAATTTAGCAGTAAAGGACAAAAGACCAGGAATACACGCTGAGACGTGAGATGCAAATTTTAGGATAAGTATCAAAATTCCATAAATCTCTGTCTCGCGATGAATGAGAAAATAGACGTACATTCACGACTTCACAACATTAAATTAGCAGGAACGTTTTTAGGTATAATAAAATACCCAGAATTAATAAATGACGGAGAACTCCAGATTGCATGTGAAAAATGATGAAAAATTTCAAGAACAGTAACCTAGTATTTAAAATTACAATGCACAAATTCTCAAACTCAACCTTAATTAACGTTGGTGTTGGCAGATCAATTGGGTCCATAGCATCCCCCATATAGGAACACATAAGTGAAAAAGAAGCACGATCATAGAAGGTGTCTTTTCTTGTTATGAGGAAGGAGGACGTTAGGAAATCCTGTGTTGAAGCTACCAAGATTTCACCATTCTTTGGAGTGCATAAATTGTTCTGCACCTGCAACATTATTATAAAGCTTCAAAACAGGTTACATAGATATAGCTATGAACAAAGCAATAAAAAAAAGGCATAGTATCACTGCTAAAAATGCTAGTATTAAAAGGCTGTCTCCATCATCTAGCACGCACGTAATGATGATGTTTTTGAAGTTATTTTGATCATTGAAGTCCAACCAAGAACAAGTTTCTGGTAAATTGGTGTAATGATGTCAAAAGAGAGATCCAATTGAAGCATCATATGAATTGGTGATACTTCTCCCATGGTATGTAAGAAAATCGGACCAAGTTTGAAAGTGAACTAATCAATAGAAAGTCAAAACAGTACTTAAAAACAGTAGATAAAAATGGGAACTCATTCTCCTTCCAATCTCAGCAGTTCCCTTTTTTTCCTTTTCCTTTTCTATCTTTTTTTTTTTCCTCCTTTTTTATTTCCTTTTATTTTGCCAGCCACCGGGAAGAGTTCATTTATAAGAATATGTCAAAAGATTATGTAATTTTGTCCTCTCTCCCAACCAATTTATGTAGAGAAACAAGAATTCGTTCTCCTTGCATTTTCACCTATTTGGGGAGGGAACCACTTTCTCGCTAATATTAGCATAGTAATTGGTAGCATAGTAATTGGAATTAATCAGTTTCAAATTTGACCTCCATTTTGTGATCAGTTTATTATACAGCACTGAGGTGGGGCCTAGTATGATACCTGCTCCTCCCTCTACCACCCAAGTATATTAAATATCCCTTTACTGTTGCCCAAATTCCTGCCAAAGACAGTTCAGTCTCCGTGGCCACAGGTAATAACAATTAACAACTACATTTATGACTAAAAAACGCCCAGTTTCAGAAATATATTAGGTGATATGTAAAGACTTGATGACATTTCATATGTTTAATAATAATATTTCTGCAGTCGTAAGAGTACAAAACAATTGTAATAGTTAGCTCTCGATCCAGTGAATGTATTAGAACTACTTTTTCCAACAATTTAATACAGCAATTTCTATTTCTTATCTTTCCACACCATGGATCGAGAAAAATTTTTACTGTGAGGGGAATCAAGTAGCTGACTTACTTGTCACTGTAGGTTGAGAACAACACCATTACGAGGAGTATGGATCCCCAGACCTTTCTCGAAGATTACTGATACAGATTCACTGATATCGTATCTCTAGTGTTTGTTTGGTTTTTTTTTGATAACCGAATATGGTATCTCTAGTGTTAGAGGGCTATAGTTTACTTTTGCTTCTTTACCCTTGTAAGGGAGGTGGTACCTTCTCATTTACTGTTTTCTATACATATACTACTTTTTTGGAAGTCAGGCTTCCGCCCCCCTCCCATGTATTCAAGTGAGTTCCATATATATTATAGTTGAGGAATCCTAACCACCATAATCCTCCTCTAGTGAAGCCTAAAAACATACTAAGGATGAGTTGATGATTTGCCCCTAAAATTCTTTCCACGCCATGGAAGAAAATGCTAAATTGCTGATGGTCTAGTTATAAAATCATTCCAGCTATATGTCTTATCCAATCTTAAAGTGTAACAAGCATAAAACAACTCATTGCTCTTATTAAGAGAACTCATAGTATGAAGGTGGTTTAAGTTGACATATACAGATATACTCCCCCAAACCCTAAGACCAAAGTCAGGATTCAGTATTGTTTTAAGCTTTGGCGTCAAAAAACCACATAGAAGATCTTCTGACAACAGGTAAGATAATACCTGCCCACATGTAAAACAAATTCAAGAATCCGTCCATAAACTACCGAAAAAGCTATTAACCATAATGATGATAAAAAGAATCCCAAGCCATAGCATCAGAATAACAGCCCACGAGAAGACGCTCTTAATATTAAGCAAACAAATTTATTATTGCAGAAAGAAAGATTATGTAGCACAGCATAACATGCAAAAACGAGGTGCTGCAAATGAGGATAAGAAGTCCACTTCCATAGCATAATGTAAATATCTAAATTCCCAAAACTGATTATGGTACGACAAGTTGTTGAGGATGTACAGAAAATCTAAACAAGTAGTTTATGAACACCATCAAACACTGTATATACACCATATGTGCCCAAAGTCAAATATCAGTAAGACTAAATTGGACCAGCTATTAGCACAAGTCGGGAATAACACTGTAAAAAGTCAAAGTATGTTACCCCCATTAGCATAATAGCCTCTGCACGAGCCTCTTCAGTTTGGGGAACATGCATATTCATCTCATCACCATCAAAATCTGCATTGTATGGATTGCAAACTGACTCATTAAATCTCAGAGTTCGCCAAGGCATTATCCTTGCCTACAAGCAACAAATACATTAGATAATGCATATGGTTGGGGTTTGGAGAGTTCAAGAAAATGCTCTGTACTGATAACGATAATTACCCGATGGCACATGATTGACATACGATGCAAACTTGGTTGTCTATTAAACAGAACAGCGTCTCCATCTTCCAGGTGACGATCAACAATATAGCCATATTTAAGTTCATCCGCATGACGCTTTCTGGATGAGAACATTAGAGATCTGCAACAGATAAAATCCCATTAGCCCAAATACTCCTCTCAAAAGAAGTACATATTAGATTATAGAAGGTAGTCCATACATCTCGGTACCATCAGGGTGCCTTATAAACTTTGCACCAGGGTATTTATTTGGCCCATTACGTACACGCTGCCTCAACTTCTCTATATTATGATGTGAAACACGCTCAGGATAAGTTAAAATTCGCGCCATTAGGATTGGAATAGCAACCTGAACACAGGAGAGCATTCAAATAAAAAAATATGACCAGTCCAAAATTAATTCAAATCTCACTTTAATTCAGACCTCGGTAATTTTCAGGTTTGGATCAGGAGATATAACAGTCCTTCCAGTATACTCTACACGCTTCCCCGACAGATTCCCACGAAAACGCCCTGCTTTCCCTTTGAGTTTCTGAACAAAGCCAGTCAACGGCTTGGCAGCGGGCAAGTGTGATGGAATACCACGGACATCACTGTTTATATACTGTGCATACTCCATTTGAAGATCAACCAAACTAGTCTGATCCAACATTTTAAATAGAACACTTGGTCAGGACAAGACAATTCTACATTTTCTGAAAGACTGTACAAGAAGACTAAGTGCATGATGCATCAGCACAGCAGTAATGTTCTAATACAAGAAACTTTACAGAAATGATAGTTTTAGAAATCAGCACTCACATACATCATGAAAATCCTGTAAGTTACCAACATGTACGACCACAAAAATAACAATAATAGCAGCAGGTAGTAATCTGATCCAATATCAGAGAAAAAAAAAAAGTTGCCAACAGAATCCAGAGAATCATGAACAGGCTATGTTCATGAATATAGGGAGCTTTGGGTCTAAAGTGTATCTCCTTTTCCTTTTTCATCTATTGGAAACAAAGTATTTGAAACTCAAAATAAATAGAACTTAATTATTAAAGGACTGAGTAAACTTTGCACTTTCAAGCATGCTCGTTGGGTGCTTCCATGCATTCTATCACTACTGTCAAGCTTGATCTCAAGATGCATGTCAAAACCTTGTATTACATCATATATGAATTGACTCCCCAAGTGTACATATCTTTTCTGTGAACAGAAGTAAATATTCAAATTGGAGATGGGTTGTATTATTGTTACCCCATCTGCAACTTCTATAAATTTTTAGTAATTTAAACAATTCAGAAAGTTCACCTGCATATCCACCTTACTTGTATACAAAGCAGACTTTTCAAATCATAAATGACATATCAAAGAATCGTGATGGTATGATAATAACAATAAGAGAAAATTGTAGGCAAAACCACGACCACTGTTAGAACCAAATAGACATGCACAATATTAAGAAGTAATTAATTAAGAGATTGTGTCAACAAAAATGTAAATTTAAAACAGAGCATGAAAATTATCTTACCAAGCTTTTGCTATGAAGGTTTGACTCTGATATTTCCTGGCGAAGACTAGCATTTGCCTGAATGATTCGCTTTAACCTCTCTGTAGTGTCATTCTCATTGCTGCAACAATAGACGAAAGGGTTGAAATTATTCAAAAGCTTTCTCTCTTCCCCTTTTTGGCTTCTTATTTACAGAAGGGAGAAGAGAAAAATTGACATAAAACCAAAAAGTAGCACCAATCTGACACTTTGCTTATCAATTAAATTGCTCTCCTGGCCTGGATCAGCAACAAAAGTTTAGGTGAATATCCAGTTGGCTTAAGGTTTGATATACCATCCTTCCCATTCAATTTTAATGCAGTGGTCTGCATATCAATTTTTACACAAGCAGCATGAAATCTATCTACAACGTGGTGAACACAATAGTTCTACCCTTTGAGCAATTATTTATGTTGAACTTATGTGGCAAAGTATTAGTCCCACTCTAGGGAGTGCATGGTACTAGAATTTTTAGCAAAAAGCGTGTTATTCATAATGCATTTAGCAAAAAGCATGTTATTCATAATGCATTTCAATTCGAATAAAAAAATCCAATTGATTATCCACATATGAACCAACTGGTCAACCATTTATATTTTAAAAGCCAAAAGGGAATCTCTCATCCAAGAAACAAGAAAGCCCGCTGGTTCGCTCTCCTGAAAGGGTAATTTTGGAGCAACTGATTGCACAAGAGCTGTGAGGTCCGTGAGCTGATATTACTGATCTTTTGTATGTTTTCTTCAATCGTGACTTGTGATTTTGACTTTTAAGCTATACTTCCAAATTTAGTAGGGATAAATATTTGTCATGCCTTATAATTTAATGAGTAATGTGATTGTCAGGCGAGTCGGTCAAACAAAGAGAGTATTGGCCACTTTTTCTAAAAGTATCGGTCATTAGTATTAATTCTGTGGAGGCTTTCTTAGCCTTTTGTATTATTCTTGATAAAATTGTCAGTTGTTCCATATGTTCAGTTCCAAGCCTTTTTGTTGCTCAACTTCTGTACATCATCAGGCCTCAGCAGCATTCCCACTCTATTATAGAACTTCAACTCAAGGAGACAACAGAAGGCAAGTGATGGAGATAGAATAAATATAAGATTTAGATATTATTTTAAATTAGAGTTTAATTCAAATTATGTTTATTTAACTTAGATTATATTAGTCTTAATATTTTGATAAAGTTCTAATTTATAAGTTGTTCTATTGCTTGTAGAATATTGAGGGCTTACTCATTGTAATTGGTACCATTTAATATATGAATAAATTGATTTCCTCTGTCCTAATTTCTTCTCTTCTTCGATTCCCTTTCTTTTCTTGTTCTTTTTCTTCTCAATTGTTCGTTGTCAAATTGTAACGCTACCGCATCATCATGTTATCAAAGATTTCATATATTTAGGGCTCGTTTGACATGACTTTTACTTTTGCTTTTGCATCCTATTGAAGAGTTTCCTCAAGAAGCTACCTTAATTGTTGTTCGGAAACTAATTTTTAACCGGAAGTGCTTTTAGAAGAATCCACATTGGATCAACTTTCTCAAAAAGATCTTCTAACTAGAAGAAACACTTTCATAAAATTTGTCGAACGCTTCCAAAAGCAACTATTGAGTCTCAAAAGCTCCTTTTGGCTTCTCAAAATATGTGGCAAACCGGCTCTCAATCCATAAATATATCCTCTATATGTATGATTTTGCGGCATGTATCAGACCTCTCATGATTCAAAAGGAATGCACGTATCATCACAAAGGTCACAAATAACATACAGGTGACCATGCATTATGTTGGTGACTACTCTTATGAATATCATGCCTCTCATGACTCATGATTTAAACCAAAAGGCATCCGTTTCCCTAAATAGAAGTTCCTCCCTCCCTCCCTCCCTCCCTCCAATTCCACCTTCTTCTCACATATACCAATAATATCACAAATTTCATTTTCATTCAAAAAGGTTCACCTTAGCCTCAATTTTTTTTTAAATAGTATGGCATTCAATTTATAAATACACTAGAGAACATGATGTAATGAACACTCAAAAGTCAAAATACACCATATCTCTTACCAAAAATTGAAGGAACCCAGTATACAATATATTCAGGTTGGAGATTACCTCTGTGTTCCACCATCCACAAAAACAGAAGGGCGGATAGCACTTGGAGGCACAAGAATATTTGTCACGATGAGTTTCTCTGGTCTATCATGAAGATAAAGCAAGTCACAATCCTGTGAAAACACAAGAACAAAATGAAAAACAGAGGGATCGAAAGTGCAAAGGCAAGATTGTAAAACTGATCAAGGATATCAAGCCCTAATACTACAAGAATTTCTTTGTAAGTTCCTCAAATGAGGAAAATCACAAAGATGGTACCTCGTCCAACATATTCCTAAAAAGAGAATGAACTACTTTGGCATCGAGCACAGAAGGCATATTCATTTTTCCTTTAAACTCTTTTTTGTGAGAAAGAGCTGAGCTGCATTTTTCCAAGTAATTGTCAACAACTTTTGCACGATCATGCTGGACTCCAAGAAGTGCCTTTTTAACCACACCTGCATTCAGAAAATTGGAAGCGTCATAAGCATCGAGAAAGGCATTATTTTTAGACTCTACTAAGACTTTCATATATAGATGACTATCAGTATTCCCTTAGATTATTAGGGGTTTCTAGTTATGGCAGAGAAGGAGAAGGTTATAGGGGCAAGTGTATTTTTGGGTTTTCCTATTGTTGATAAAGTCGTGGTCTGACACTATTGAGGCTTTTCCACAATTCTTTATAAAGTATACACTTTATTAACAACCCTCGAGATCGTTTGATCAGCCATGTGGTAGATGGACATTCCAGATGGAAGCATTTATCAATCTGCGTCATCCAACAAATCTAACAAGTCGCCTAGGCAGATTAGATGTTATGAAGACTCTTCAGTACATATTTATTTTAGGACTGCCATATATATCAATTCTCAGATTCACATGCATATACATTATTTAAAGACAGAATTGTAACGTATTTCTGCATACATATACAATGAGCAGGCATGCTGCAAATATATAATCATATCGCAACTCAGCCAGAGAAAGAAGTAGGGTCCTAACCATTTATGTATCCGCATCTGGAACATCTTACTGCCTTCTTACTTCCTGTCATCGCATTACACTTTTTTATTACTCTTTTCTGTAGCTCTTTCTTCCATAAAGGCTCAAGTTTTGGATTTCTCATCTTCTTCAGAAAGTCTCGACGATCTTTCTCCTCGAGAAGTACTCGGGAACATTTCTGTTGAAAGAATTTAGGATATGGGAATGTCAGAATAAAAACTGTCAGCTCTATGAATCAGTGTTTGGACAGTTTGACCACGTATCAGCTTTAACAACTTGGTCCGAAGAACTATAACTCAGTTATGCTTCTGTATACAAAATTAATATAAATAACATATCTAACTAGGTTTCTTTGTGTTACTTTTTAACCATATTACAAGGCCCGTCTACTTTAAAATTCGAGTCTGTTACTATCTTTAACATGACCACAGTTCCTAATTCTTCCTTAGGTTAGATATGAACAATTTCATAATGCAGGTTGTCCTTTGATTACGAGGCTTATTGCGAAGGGAAAAAAAAGTTGCAGATTATAAGATTGAAACCAGAATTGAAGAGCTTGCCCAAGCATGATTTAATATTGCATAGTAACCGCATTAGAATGTACATCTTTGTTGGTATATCTAGATAACTGGTAGGAGCATAAATTGAAACATTATGGAACCACGAAGATAGTAAATGTTATAACCACATACATATATTCCTCCTAGAGTAGTTGTTAATACAAATATGAGTAAATCTATCACAGCCATTTTTGTACACATGGGAATATGTCATGGTTCCCATCACATTGAAAGTATGGGCTTTTGGCATGGGTTTATATAGATTTGGGCTCTCGAACTTCAACAATTAGCTTTGAGGTATGACTTTTCCAAGATCAATAACAGAATATATAGAGTGGAACACACTAAAATAAGAAATTGAAAGATTTTGTTGAAATTGACGGTTTAGGAAATTTACCAAAAAGCTAATTATAGGTACTTCTTTCAATCGGAATAATAGGACTGTTATGTTCATTCCTGAACTTGTTGAAGACATCAAATATAACCAAGGTATAGGTATATCTTTTCTATTAGAGGTTGAATTGATAATCATAAGAAGAATCAGGCCTCCTCCTAATTTAGGGAGAATCAAACTTCCATCCAAGATAAGCAAATGAAAGAAAGAAGAGACTTATAAGTTGATACCTTGCAGATGCACTTCAAGATCTCGACTATAGTACTTAAATATCCAACATTATAAACAGGGAGAGCGAGAGTCAAGTATCCACTGTGCCCTGGACATTCTCGAAAGTTACCGTGACAAGTTTTACAAAATCCATTCTTGTTTGGAGGGCCCTGAAAAGCAAAATGTCCGAGTGAGACACTGCAGAATTGCAAAAGTATATTTCATTTTATCTCAAAAAGGTGTAATGTCATCCAATACTGCTACAATATAAAAATTTATAAGTAAGAGAACCAAGAGGATTACCATGCGAGGGTCTAATAAACCGTGATCGATGGGCTTTTTGCTGGGATCATAGTAGACACCACGGAACACTTGCACTTCAGCAGCTTTTAGAATTTCGGTCTCAGAGAACATAGAAAACTTAATGCTCTCTCTGAAAAAATGACACGTAAATTTGGTCTGATGAAATCAAAAAATGTAAAGGAAGTTTGATAACAATGGTTAAATGACGTCCCGCATTGACTAAAGTCTAACGAGATGCCAATTTCAAGGCATAAGATCTGGACTTTCGAACCAAAGAATTGCTAATAAGGCAGCGTATTAGGTGGGAAGACATGCTTCTGTTGGGTATTTCTTCATCCAACTTGTGCTTAGATGTGCCTTATATTTGCTTAAATTTATTGAAAATTGGTAAAATGCCATGTGTTTTTGCTTTGATGAAAAGGGAGATTTGCTTTGCTCTTAAGCCCAGAGGTCCTAGCACCTAAGTGCACTTTGTTCATTCAATGACTACTATATA
Organism: Fraxinus platypoda; assembly: GCA_903798405.1. NCBI lineage: Eukaryota > Viridiplantae > Streptophyta > Magnoliopsida > Lamiales > Oleaceae > Fraxinus > Fraxinus platypoda. Next base: position 27,213 of record CAIGRT010232640.1, read on the forward strand.
TGAACGACGGATTCAATTTATGAAGATATAAGAACGGGGTATGCATACATTCTTCGAGGGCCAACATCTTCAATGTACGGCTGCTTGGTGAACTGTATGGATTCTGAAGCCTTCCTCATCTCCTACTATAATCACTATAACTACAATGACATCGATCAAATGGTATATGAAACACTCAAATATACAGACGTGTGTACATATATGTAAATAAAAACACCAAAACAAATGTATATACTATACAACCAAAAATCACAATATAAAAATGATTGGTTACTTACCTTCTAACTTCTAATATACTTAAAAGGGTGATATATTAGTCTTCCAAATTTGCAAAACGTTCCTCCAAAGCTACACGTGAACTTGGGCCTCTTTGATTTGCTAAAATTTAAGGAGTCTGAAGATAGAGCAGAGTTTAGAGATAACCAAGCTAATTAAGAACATATAAATGCTTATTAATGAGATTGCTGGCAGATGTTAGTACACAGTAGCAGTAAAATTTGGTAGTCTCCTTGTTTGTTACACAAAAATTGGTAATTACCTACAGGGAAGTATGTTCATTGTTCTTGACTAGCTTATCCTATATTAAATTTTGAGGTCTGAGTTTTCAAATGAAAGATGAAAAAAAAAAAATTAGAGCAGGTCAGACCAAATAATGTGTTTGGCCTAGTTTTAAAAGTTCATTTATAAATAAACTTCAACTAATTTGCCTCCATTAATGGACTTATCATGCAATGATAATCAGACAGGGAACACAGTTGCAGTGGAGTCAAACGATCCAAAACCTCAAGAAATTATGATTGATGAATTCAGTAATTCTGTTTCATTGATTTCCCAGAATAATGAGAATCCACACCATTCAAATTCTGATTTGATGCAAGATCACTTCATATTGAAGCTTTTGCTCGAGGGAAATACGGCAAACATAAAGTAAAATGCCAAACCCAATTTTTTCCAGGATACAGTCATACAGATAAGGGTTCAGCCATGTTTCCTTATGGAATGAAAGATTATGAGGATCAAAAATTTCAGTTATTTCTGCTGGGCCTGATTGCCTGTGGGATTATTCAATTTGAAGAATTTGAACTCCAAGAAAAAGATAGAAGGAGCAGCAAATTGGGATGAGAGTAGAGAGTTAAATGTTTGAACACTTACCGAACTTTGGCTAATGTCACGGCCTATGATGCACCGACACGGACACGTATGTCGGATACGCCGACAAGCGATTTTTAAAAAAAAATACAAACACGACACGTCATCGACACGTTGATTAAATTCTTAAAAATTCTTCATTTATAGAGTATAAATTTAGTTTTATACTTATTATTAATTTTTCTTGTTGAAATCTTTTAAACATAAGTACATATTTATTACTTACTAATAACTTTGAATTAACAATGTATAATATTTCTAATATAAAAAGAAAAATGATTACGACAGAATGTTCGAGAAGTGTCGGTATCGACTCATGTCCGACACGACACGTGNTACATATTTATTACTTACTAATAACTTTGAATTAACAATGTATAATATTTCTAATATAAAAAGAAAAATGATTACGACAGAATGTTCGAGAAGTGTCGGTATCGACTCATGTCCGACACGACACGTGTCAGACACAAACACGCTACCTTAATTGAAGTGTCCATGCTACAGAGGTCACGGCTTACTCACCCAACTACACAATGCATTTCACCGGCCACTCAACTTTAGACTTTTGCACTTCGTCACTCACATTTCGTTTCTCTCTTCGCCTACGTGGATGACGATAATCAAACATGGTAATTAACTTAGTCCAAAATTTAAATGGGTGTCCAACGTGGAGGACAACTCATAAAATCGTTGCTCCCAAACACACCTCTCCCTTTCTTGAAACAATTCTGCTAAATGTACATCGTGGTTGACATTAATTTTGTCATTATTTGACATGGCAACAATCATGGCCATTGATTTTAATAACACTTATTAAAATCAATGGAAAAGTTTTCTACACATCACACAGTGTCAAACTTTGTACACTAGGAATATACAACTAGTTTAATCCTTCTTAAAAAAACCCAAAGAGAAGACCAAAATCAGATTTAAAAAAATGTTTGCATATCGAAATTTTTTGTATTTCATTTGTAACTTTTTTGTCCTGGAGAAACAAGAGTTGAAGAAAGAATGAAGGTGAAAAGTAGTTACGAGCAAAGCTTCAGGTTTACTGGGAATTCCCCAGTTGCTGGGAATTCTACCGTTATCTCGGCTTCCCTCGTTCAACTTCTAGTTGTCTGAAAACGCACATAACATTGTTCTTGCATTATCAGTGTAGCTTACATCCATGAACTATAATTTTCAGACTGATTGCCAAAGTAGTTACACATGAATGAAAATTTGAAATGAATTTTGATTTTATGTTCATTATGCCATTCAATTTCCAGGAAGACAATTATAAAGCTTACATTTTGCGAACTTCAATTGACGGCAGGAGAAGATGCAGCTTCGGATTCACTTCTTCGGGCAGCCGCGAGTACCAACAGGTTCAATTACAATTTCTTCCCGTTCGGATTTGGAGGGCCTTCGATTGTGGAGCAGAGACGGATTTGGGGCTTAGGGTTTGGAACGAATTGGGAGACAGATTTGGGCTTAGGGCCTTCTGTTGGTCTCTTTTTTTGCACTTCCAGAGAAGGAGAGGGTTAGGGCATGCTTGGGAGTTCAATGCACGATCATTTTTTAAAGTATCAATTTTAAGTATTTATTAACGGATCGATATTTAGTGATTTTAATAGCGATTTTTAAAAACTATCCAACTTTTGGGAGTTTGTTATCCAACGATTATGAAAAATAATTTAAATGATAAATTTATGAACACGTTTGAGCTCCGTTATAATCTAAGAATGTATTTTGTAATAATAGATTGATGGAGAATATGTGGTTAAAAAATAAGAAAAAAATTTGAATTTACGTGTAATATTATTTTACTAAAAAATATGTAATTGAAATGAACAGAAAGAAAAATGTATTTTAAAAATAATGATAATCAAACAAGAGCTATATATTATACCCCTTAGTAAAATTTTCAATTTATATTTTCCGTCTTTCCATCAATTTTCTGTTCATTTCTCCGTTAGTCAACCAAAAAATCAGTTTAACCACATTTTGATTAATTTTAAAAGGAAAAAATTATATTTTCCCAAAAAGATAATACAAAAATAAAAATAAAACTCAAAACCCTTAGGGGCTGTTCTCTTTGAGTTTCAATTTTGTGTTTTGAGTTTTGAATTCATTTTGGATTTTATGTTTTGAGTGTTCATTTTGAAATTGTTCAAAATATGTTCTTTTTAGCATTTTGAAAAATTGTTTTGAAAATACCCAAAACACGTTTTGAAAATTTTGGCTTGATTATAACTGAAAACACCTAAAACGACAAATTTGTCGTTTTAAATTTTCTTAATAAATTTTTAACTTGTTTTCAAAAACGCGTTTTCAAAAATAGGAAAGAGAACACGTTTTCACTGTTTTAGAAAATCGAAAACAGAAAACGGTTTGAAAATGGTAAAGAGAATGGACCCTTAGCATCCATCATCTGCTTCTCAATTGTCACATTCACCACTGTATAGGTCGGTGCACAACGTGGCCAAGCCACCACGTGTCCACTACCATAAATATCACCACTATTACTATTATTGCTAATATCATTATCATTATTTTGTTGTTGTTTCTGCTGCTCCTGCTGTTGAGGACTGGGAGATTGACGGGGTCGGACCTGTGTTTTGCGGGACCTGAGGCGAATTTCAGAATTTGGGCTCCTAAGTCATAGCAGACAATCCATTTTTTTCATTTATAAGAGTCTTACGAAACTAAATTTGTTAACTTAAATTTAACAATAAAGCAACAAAGAGTGAATATTTATCTGTGAAAAATGAAGATGTGAAAGAGTATGGGCAAGGAGGGTGATAATTTGTCGAGGAAAGATGAGTGCACAGAATCCCCCAGGAAATGAGCAAAAACCGAGAAATGAACATAGACGACCAACAACTCTATAGCAAAATAGAGTAAAAATATTATCTGCTTCACCGAGCCAAGCTTATCACCATTAATAAAAACAAATTTCAATAAAATAGCCCTATTCAGCCCATTTCATTTGAGAAATGTTCGATGCAAAAAGAGAAGTGATACTAACCTAGAAACACACTATCAACTGTCAAAGCCAGAGAAGCAGGCAGAGCAATCCTCAATATCTCTAAACCAAGTTCGTCCAATTTGAAAACTGATCTACACCAGCAATTAGAAAACAGAAATAGTTAGCACTATCTGTCTAGACAA
>CAIGRT010232670.1:0-16035 GCA_903798405.1 Fraxinus platypoda
CTTTCCAACACATTTTGAATCGCCTCAATCGAACATCGGAATACAAAGTTATGATAAAAACACTGAAAGAAGGTGCAGCTGCCTGTTTAAAACAAGAAATTCCGTTACATAATCCGTTAAAACAACAAATTCTGTTAGTTTTTTCGTTAAAAATAAGAAATTTCGTTACATAGCCACTTTTAATATATAGAAGATATATGTATATATGACTTTTGCTCCAAGTACAGGAGCAAAAGTCACAGGGGCCTGCCAGGTTACTCACACTGGCGGGCCCCACATGCTTTTAAAAAAGGGAAAAAACATACACCCTCCCCCCCCTCTATCAGTGGCATGGCAATGCACCCACCCACCCAACCTTACCCCACCCCAACCACACCCCATGTACGTGTATCATTGCTCTATATATATATTGAGCAAGGGCCGAGACTTTGGGAGCCTCGCTAGGTTGCTCGGCAATTGAGAAATTTGTCATAAATTGGTTTCTAGAATTAATAAAATGGCGGTGACCTTGGTTACAACAAAGGTGGTGATTCCGATGGAAACTGGAGGAATTAGATTTAGGGTTTTGTGATGTTTTAGTCATTATCTATAGGTTATGTTCATGATTTTGATCGTATGTTGGGTTCTATATTTGGTGTTATTATCGTTTTTGACCGTTGGTTATGTGTGAATCTTAATTTACCCACCAAATACATGTTTTTCTCTATATAAAGGTATTTTAAATTTTGGGAAATTTGGCCAAACAACCTGAATAGACAAAGTATTTTGAGAAGAGTAATGCTATTTAGTACCACTGGTACTTAACACCAGTTTATATGTCATTAAATGATAGTTTCATTTAAATGTAAAGTCAAAACATCCATTTAATTGCACATATCAAGCGTGGACACTCAAACTGGTGCTCTATCACAACTTATACTAGATGGCATTATTCTTTAAAGAAGTAGCCTTTGACCAAAAAAGAAGAAAACTAAAATCTTCTAATTGGCAAAATGATAAAATTTTCCTTCAATTAATAGCAAAATATACACCCAATTTCCCTCTTTTCACCTCATTCCTTCTTCAGTTTCAATGGATCGATATCTCGTGCAATCCACTATTCTCTTTTGTTCTGTGTTGATAGCTTCTCTAATAAGAGTTTTTCTTACAACAAGCTTCATGAGATCCCCTCTAGCTCAACGTCCTCAAATTGGACGAATTGTCTTTCAGCAATTTCCTCTTCATTTTTAATAATTGCGATAAATTTCAATTGTTATGACCAATTCGAGAGTTTAAAAAAGCTAATGGTTCACTGGATTTTCTAATAATTGTTTGATTTTTTTTTTTGGGGGGACTTTTGCTATTGGTACTGTAATATTATTAAAAAATATGTACTAAATTTTAGTTTTTTTTTAGGGAAATTTTAGTAATATTTTGGAGTGAATGTATCCTTCTGGAATGGATTATGGGCGTGAAAGTGGCACAATGTTGATTCCCAACCGTTTTGTTTGGCCATATGGTGGGAGGAGCGTATCACTGGCTCATTTACTGGGTGAGAGTTAATTAGCACTAAAAGAAGAATTAATTCCTATATGTTGAATTTACAACTTCAGTCACCATTTTAGGATATTTTGGTTGTTTGTTGTGTTAAATTGTTTGTATGGTTGATCGGATATACTATTCATTTGTTAAAGGTGGACCAATTGCCTATGACTCCTCTCTAAGGATGCCCTACCATGTTTCAGACCGTTTGTAGTCTACCGTGGTTGGTGTCGCCAGAGAAATTGGAGATGATGCTATTTCTCATTGATACACATGGAAGGAAAATGATTGGGCACGTTTCACAATTTTTTTCTAACTATTTCTCCTCGTTTTGGCCTCTTTGTGCCTTTTGAATTGAATGGATAATTTGATTATTTTGATTTTATGAACATTCCTAGCACTTGGTTATTGTTGCAAGCCCGACTTGAGCTTACATTATTTGCTCTAAATCCTAAACTCGATGTTGTTGCTCTCTGGAAAGAATGGGAAATAATCGAAAGAGAATATGCTATTCAATATGCTAAAAAGCACAATGTTCAAGTTCCAGTGGCAAAGAAATCCATTTATATCAAAGAAAGAAATTTGTGGCACCTTAGTCACAAGACATTTTGACCCATAGATTTAGTTATTTTTTTTTTAAATAACTTTGTTTCTTTACATTCGAGGAGATGTATTTTTTCAACTGTACATGTTTAGCTGTAAGTAAAATATTTGTGTGCATCTTTACAGTGTTGATACCTTTAACGTCACTACCTCTGTTTGAAAACATAGGTCAAAATAAAAATTTGCATGTTATGTCTCAAGAAAACGGCGCAAGTGTTGTTGTTGGACTTATAAGCGTCTATGAGAACTTCACAAGTGTCGTTATTGGACTTATAAGCATCCATGAGAACAGTACAAGTGTCGTTGACTTATAAGCAATCATGAGAACGGCATAAGTTTCATTACTGGACTTATGAATGTCCATCTAAACCATTCGTGTACTAAGAACTAATAAGTGGAACTTATTTACAGTGCAGTATGCACATGACCTATACAAAAGTTGATAGATATGCTCATATGTTAGGCGATCCATTGTTGGATGTCGTTGCGTTACAAAAATGTCAAAATATAGGAAAAATTAACAGAACATCACAAGTGTCGTTATTGAGATGAAAATGGCCATTGTGTCATTATGTATGTAAATACAAGTATAAGTAGCCACGTGTTATTCGTACCTCGAGAACCAATGAGTGAAACTTATTTACGTTGTAAGATGTATACGATACGCACAAAAATAAAGAGATATGCTCATTATTTAATCGACATGAATCAATAGGATGACTTGTATTTTTACAAATTCGATAACAAATAATCTATGTCACGTCGATCGTTCTTTGTCACATGGTCAACATTTATATCTTACATACATTAGTGAATCCATTTTTAGATGTTATTGTGTTGAAACAAATCAAAATATAAGAGAATCAACATAACAGCACAAGTGTCGTTACTAAGATGAAAACGGTCCTTGTGCCATTATGTGTGTAAACACGAGTATAAACAACCATATTTTATGTGTGCTGTGAGAATCAATAAGTGGAATTCAATTACATTGTAAAATGGACATGATATGTACAAAAGTAGAAAGATATGCTCATTACTTAATCAACAGAATATAGGAGAAATAAACAAAACGGCACAAAAAGCATTACTGAAATGAAAATGTGCCTTATGTCGTTGTGTCTATGAACACAAGTATTATTAAGCATCCACGACACTTCAGTGCCCCGAAAACCAATAAGTTGAACTCATTTAACTTGTAAGATGGACATGTCATTTACAAAAGTTGAGAGATATGTGCATATTTTCTAACGAAACAATACAATAACTTGTTACTTCACCAACTCGTTATCATATCATCTATGTCAATTCAATCGTTCTTTGTCACATGATCAACGATTATGACTTCCTTAAGTTAGGGGGTCCAATCTTGCGATCGTTGGGTTGAAAAAGAAGTAAAATATAGGATAAATAAACAAAACGGCACAAGAGCCATTACTAAAATGAAAACGTTCATTGTGTCGTTCTGTCTATAAACAGAAGTATAAGCATTCAAACCCATCTATTCCTCGAAAACCAATAAGTTGAACTCATTTAAGTTGCAAGATGGAAATGTCGTTTACAAAAGTTGAGAGATATACTTATTAATTATATTTTCTGAGGAATCAATACAAATAATTGTTATTTCACCAACTCGTTATCACAATATATGTCAATCCAATCGTTCTTTGTTGCATGATCAACATTTCTGGCTTTCTTAAGTTAGGGGGTTCACTACTTGAGGTCGTTGCATTGGAAAAGAAACACAATATAAGATAAATCAACAGAACGACTCCAAAGCCATTATTGAAATGAAAATGTCTCTTGCATCGTTATGTTTATAAACACGAGTATAAGCATCCACGATCCATCTATGCCTCGAGAACCAATAAGTTGAACTCATTTAAGTTGCAAGTTGGAAATGCCAATTACAAAATTTGAGAGATATGCTCATTGACAAAACAATACAATGAATTGTTGTTTCACTAACTCGTTTTCACATAATATATATCAATTCAATTGTTTTTTGTTGCATGATCAACGTCTGACTTCCTTAAGTTAGGGGGTCTAATGCTTGAAGTCATTGCATTGGAAAAGAAGCAAAATATAAGAGAAATCAGTATAAAGACACCAAAACCATTATTGAAATGAAAATGTCCTTGTGTCGTTATGTCTATAAACATGAGTATAAGCATCAACGACTCGTCCGTGCCCCGAGAACCAATAAGCTGAACTCATTTAAGTTGCAATATGGATATTGTCATTTACAAAAGTTGAGAGATATGTGCATTAATTATATTTCTAACGAATCAATACAATTTGTTATTTCACCAACTCAATATCACATAATCTATTTCTATTCAATCATTCTTTATCACATGATCAACATTTCTGACTTCTTTAAGTTAGGGGGTCCATTGCTTGAGGTCTTTGCATTGGAAAAGTAGCAAAATATATGAGAAATAAACAGAACAACACAAGAGACATTACTGAAATAAAAACATCCCTTATGCCATTCTGTCTGTAGACACACTCTATAATCAGCTATGACTTACTCGTGCCCCAAAAACTAATAAGTGGAACGCATTTACGTTGTAAGATGGACATGATACGTACAAAAGTAGAGAGATAAGCTCATTACTTAGTCAACATGAATTAGTACGACGACTTGTGCTTTAACCAATTCAATAATATATAATTTATGTCATTTTGATCATTATTTTTCAGATAGTCAACCTTTATGTCTTACATACGTTAGGGGGTCCATTGTTGGATGTCGTTGCATTGAAAAAAATAAAATATAGGAAAATCAGCAAAATGGTACAAGTGCCTTACGAACATGAAAATGACACTTGTATCGTTGTGTGTGTAAATACGAGTATAAGCAGCACGTCGCACCCGTGGCTCGAAAAATAATAACTGAAACTTATATATGATGTAATATGCATATAACTTGTACAAAAGTTGAGAGATATGCTCATCAACTTAATCGACACATATGAATAGGGTGACTCGTGCTTTTACCATCTCGATAACATAAAAATTATGTCATTTCAACCGTTCTTTATGGCATGGTCAACCTTTCTATGTTACATACGTTAGGGAGTCCACTATTAGAGATTTTTTCGTTGAAAAAAAAATTAAAATATCGGTGAAAACTTCGGAACGGCACAAATGTCATTACTAGACATAAAAACGGTACTTGTGCTGTTACGTGTGTAAACACGATTATAAGCATCCACGACCCATTCGTGCGCTAAGAAATAATAAGAGGAACTTATTTACGTTGTAGTGTACACATAATATGTATAAAAGTTGAGAGATATGCTCACTAACTTAATTGACACATATGAATAAGACGGCTTGTGCTTTCACCATTTTGATAATAAAAAAGCTATATCATTTCAACCGTTATTTATGACATGATCAATCTTTCTATGTTTAGGGAGTCCATTATTAGATGTCATTTCGTTAAAAAAAATCAAACTACAGTAGATAACGACGATAGTACCATTTTACGTAGCACATAACGGTTGGAATGACGTTCTACATTCCAGATAATCGTTGGAGTAGCATTATCATTCAATAGATCCAAACAACACAAAAATCACACTAAATACGAAAACAACACCTACTAAATATTATTTAATACTATATTAAATAATAAAAGTACAATCAACATGAAATTTCTAAAACTCTCTTTCTTATTTCTTCTAATGTAAATGGGATTTTTCAATGTAGATAATATGCTCATCAAAATCTTATTCAAATACTCAAAAGATATTCAAAATAGGTGAAGAATATAATAAATAACAGGATTTTAGATTAACAAGCACAGTAGTTGAAGATAAGAAAACGTGTAATTGTGATTTGAGGACCTAAACATGAATTGGGGAATTAATTGGAATGATAAGGGTGCTAGGGTCTTTTCCCATGGTGGGGGTATTTATGACATTTGACATTGTTTGTTTATTGTATTTTATAATTGGAGGCCATTTGACCAAGAAACATTGAGAAAATGGTTAATTAACCAAATACATTGTTTGATTGGGCTCTTTAACAAATTCTCCCAAGTTTAAATTTTAGTTCATAATCTTGAATTGAATTAGATTGGGAGGATAATTCGATGTTGGGAATTGGTGGTCAAGGAAGTCAAGTATCCTTGTGTTTTGAATTTTTATTAGATTGAGATTTTTTGGGCTATCGTACAATATTTTTGGCTTTCGCTGATTCTTGTTTGATTCTGTTTTGATTTCACACTTGATAATGTATATTTTTCATATTGGTGGTTATTTGTTTATTTCGCAATGGCTGCACTTTCAGTAAATCCACTCATGTTTAAGCAGTTTCAGAAGTTTTTAGCAACACTGTCACATGCAATGTCTGCCTCTCATATATGTTTGTCATTTTCTAGTTCTTTAGGTATATCATCCTCTTTGTGGGTTTTAGATTCTAGAGCTTCCCATCATGTCACCTAACTTATCATCTTTTGTTTCATTATCTCCCAAGTCTTTTGTGTCAGTTGTGATTGCTGACGATACTCCTATGCCTATAACAGGTGTTAGTTCTATTGATACACATTGTTTGTCCCTCAAGTCAATCTACCATATTTCTAGTCTTACTTTAAAAGGACCCACAATCTCAAAAGTTGATTGGGACTGTCCGTAGGCAAGGGAACTCTATGGTTTAGATATGCTTACAGTACCAGAAACTGCAGCTTCTAGTGTTGATTTGTCATCTTTTCATTTGAGTCATTTGTCTTCTATCTTTTATTTCTTTTATTTATGACATTCTCGTCTTGGTCATATTTTAGCATCTCGTTTAAAGTTCTTAGTTTCTACAGAAGCATTAGAAAATTTTAGAACGAATGACATTTCTAATTGTAATGGATGCAAATTGGCAAAAAAAAATTTGTTACCTTTTAATAAAAGTATCCCTATTTCTATTGCCCCTTCTAATTTTGTTCATTCGGATGTATGGTGACCCTCTCCCGTTACCACTAAAGGGGTTCACAATATTACGTTTCCTTTATTGATGATTACACTCTTTACTGTTAGACTTTCCTTATGAAACATCTCTCCGACTTCTTTAGTATTTTCAATACATTTAGAGTACTTGTGAAAATCAACATTCTGCTGTTGTCAAATGTTTTCGATCAGATTTGGGTATACCTCTAATGCTTTTCTGATTTAATTGCTTTTGATGGAACCATTCATCAAACAGGTTGTACATACACTCGTGAACAAAATGATGTTATCGAAATAAAACATAGACATCTTGTTGAAACAGCCCATTCTCTTTTACTCACTGCTTCTACTCCTAGTGAATTATGGGGGAAGCAATTCTTACTGCTGTTCATTTGATTAATATAATCCCAACATCATACAATTCAGGTTTGTCTCCTTTTGAGAAGTTGTATGGATATGCTCCTCATTATTTTTCCTTACGTGTCTTTGGCTCTACATGTTTTGTCCTTCGACCTCATGTCGAGCGTATTAAATTATCCTCTAGATATGCTATATTGTGTTTTTCGGGATTATAGTGCAGGGCAAAATGGATATTGTTGTTTTGATCCAGTAAGTCAAAAGTTATATGATCGCATCATGTTATATTCTTTGAACATATACCTTTCTTTTCTATTCCCGCTAGTCCTCATAACATGACTATGTCTGATCTTATTTACATTGATCCATTCCTTGTTGATATTGAAATTGTCCCATATCTTCTTCCACATATATCTACTCCCACTACAGATCATGATTCTTGCAGGGTTCCCATTGATAGTTCTGCATATACTGGTACTTTAATTCCTAATACATGAGTTGTTCCCTCTCCTCCTATGACTACCCAATCACCTATTGAGACTACGGTTCCTCCTCCTATTACCCTACGCGTACTCATAAGTCCACTCAATTATCGAATTTTGCTTACTCTTGTTACTCTAGTTCTTCTGTTTCCCTTTTAGCTTATGTTCATTGTCTTTTCGAGCCTTTGCCCTATAGAGAGGCAATTTGTGACCCACTTTGATAGGAGGCTATAGCTGAGGAACTTACTGTTTTGCATCAAACACACACTTGGGACTTGGTATCTTTACCGTCAGGAAAAAGAGCAATTGGTTTTTGTTGGGTCTTTAAAATCAAAACCAAGTCAAATGAAACTATTGAAAGATATAGAGTCTGATTAGTTGCCAATGCGTATTCTCAGGTGTATGGTATAGATTATGAGGAGACTTTTGCCCCTATTATAAAAATGACTACTATTCGCACCTTTATTAAAGTTGCATTTGTTCGTCGATGGAAATTAAGTGAAGCAATCACGGCAGAAGTTTTCTACCGTGATTGCTTCCCTTAATTTCCATCCTAATCACCATGATTCAGCTTTATTTTACGGATATACTGCTACTGCTCATTTTTTGCTCTCTTTATATATTGATGACCTGATTATTGCTGGTGACGATATTGATGGGATTGAAGCACTAAAGTCAAAGTTAGCTCGTTATTTTGCAATCAAAGATTTGGGTTCACTTCGTTATTTTTTAGATATTGAAGTTGCATCTTCTTCAAGAGGTTATCTTCTTTCTCAGTCTAAGTACATAGTTGATGTATTTGAGCATGCTCTTCTTATTGATAATATGACTTTTGATACACCTCTTGAACTTAAGGCTCAATATTCTTCTTCTTATGGTTCTCTGTTACCAAATCCTAGTTTATATTGTACTGTTGTTAGTAGCTTGGTTTATCTCACCATCATTCGTTCAGATATTGCACATGTTATTCATATAGTTAGTCGTTTGTTACCTCGCCTACTACAGATCATTGGGCTATCGTTCTTCGCATTTTGTGGTATCTTCGGGCACTCAGTTTCAGAGTATTTTACTTTCCTCTACTTCTTCATTAGAATTGCGAGCAAATTCTAATGCTGATTGGGCTATTGATCTTGCAGATCATCGGTCTACCACTAGCTTCCGTATCTTTCTTGGTGATGTAGAATAGATGGTTGAATGGATTCAAGAAGAACTGGGCCGAAAAGGAAAAAAAAAGGCAATAGTGCAGGTGTAGCGTCGAGCACCGGTTTAGGCCCATAATATCATTTCGAAAAGAGAACGACAAAACGAGTAGAACACACTGTTATGCCTTGATATACGATGGATTTTGTCCATTCGAGTTCGTTTATGACTCAAAAACTACTTTTAAAGTTTTAGTGCTATTTTTGTCATTTAGTTTATTTCCATTTTTTTGCAATTTTAGTTGCTTAAACTAGGTTTTCATGTAAACCCTTATAAATAAAGGGTTAATTCATCATTTTTTATCACCTTACATTAATAAAGTTTCGTGAGTTTATTTTTTTCTTTAATTTGGTGGATTTCAAAATTGTGTTCATAAGGTTTTCGCTTGAATTCCTTGTTTCGTGCTGTGTCACTTGACGATTTTCTTATTTCTTGGAAGAGCAAGAAGCAAGCAACTGTTTCTTGATCTTCCACAGAAGCAAAGTATCGTGCAATGACTTCTACTACTTGTAAAATAGTTTGGTTACGTTGGTTACTTGAAGATATGTGTGTGCTTCTTCGCCGACCTACTCCATTGTATTGTGACAATGAGAATTCTATTCAAATTGTGTGCAATTCAATATTCCATGAGAGGACTAAACATATTGAGATTGATTGATATGTCACTCGACATCATTACCACCTTGGCACTATAAGATGTTCCTTCCACCATGCAGATTGCTAACCTGTTTACAAAGTCACATTTCACTTTGCGATTTCGTTTTCTGTTTGGCAAACTCTCGACTCTTCTTGCAGCAGCATCATGAGTTTGAGAGGAGGTGTTAAATACATTAATTTTGTATTAAGGGTATATTAGTCATTTTATTTATCTGCTTGGACTATTTAAGTTTCCCTTTCTTGTATTTTCATCAATTCAATTAATCAAGAACCCTAGCCTCTTTTTTGTGTTTCCTCTCTATTGGTATTATTGTTTTAACATTAGATACTTCATTGCAAGAAATAAATCAAAATATCCTTTGGGCATTTAAATTTTGTAGAATCGTACGAGAAATATTCAATATTAGATGCTAAGTAAAATATTTGTTTTGAGGAGTTATGCATAGAATCTTATTTCGATTCCTATAATCTTACAATGTATGGTTCTAAGATGGTATTGCTGGAAATATTTGAGAGGGTGGACACTTGAAACATAAAAAAAAATTGGAAACAACACAGTGTGAAAATGTTGTTCTGAAAATGATACTTTCTTCTTCTTGTTCTTGAGATTGCTTATGAGGTATACCGACAAAGATTTTGAATAACAAGCCTTGGGGACTTTGCATCAAGCAAAGATGAAAATTTATGAAGTAACTGTTGGTATTTACTTAAGTATGCACAACATAATTGAAATAGATTTCAATATTCAAAAGTTGGATCACCTTTGTCTTATGATAAATCTATGAGAGAAGGTATACCTTTGATGATTTCTATAAGTTGGAACAAATCTGAATTTGATGTACCGCGAATTTAGTATACCACAACTATCCAAATGTTTAGCTTCTAACATAATTTGATGAACCACGATCTTAGATACTTCATTCAAAGAAATAAATCAAAATATCCTTTGGGAATTTAAGTTTGTAGAATGGTACAATATATATTATATAGTAGATGCTAAGTAAAATATTTGTTTCGAGGAGTTTTGCATAGAATCTTATTTTGATTTCTCTAATCTTACAATGCATGGTTCGAAGATGTATTGCTGGAAATTTATGAGAGGATGGAGACTTGAAACACGAAAAAAAATTGAAAATCTCGCAACAAAGCTTGAACTTGTTATGAAAATATTTTCCCCTTCTTGTTCTTGAGATTACTTATGAGATACACCGACTAATAGCTTGAATAACAAGCCTTGGCGAGTTTGCATCAAGAAAAGATGAAAATCCACGAAATAACTATGGGGTATTCACTTAAGCATACACAAATTAATTTAAACATATTTTGGGTCACCACTACGGCTATTTATTGTGTCATCAAGTTGATGAATCTTGTTATATACTCTCTGTGCTGTACTTCCTCCACATAAGATTATGAACAGCCAGTAACCTCCTCGATAGCATGGCGGAGTGTAGATACCAGCCTCATGGGGTAGGAAAGTGAGATGAACAATAACACGAATCCAATCTTGTTGATTTGCACATGAATGTTTGTTATGTTAAGATGAATTGAATAATTTGGGAGAAATCTCTCACAATTATATTGATTTTTCAAAAACAATCAAATAGAATAACAATCCACATAGTTTTAAATAGTACTCATGTTAAGGAATTCAATCTCACATTGAATAAAGATGAAAAGATAGATCAATTTAGAAGGGTTTGGATTACTCCTCTTAACAAGGTTGACCTTTTAAGATGGAACCACAAATCTTAACATGGTATCAGTGCCCGTTAAGCTCCAACGAGCGATTCGATCGATTAAGACTCAAAAAAATTGAGCACGCGGATTTCAAGATTTGTCTGCTCAAACGAACCACCGTCTTGCGGGAGCATGTTAAGGGATAAAATTCCACATCGAATAAAGATGAAAAGATAAACAAATTTATAAAGATTTGGATTACTTCTCTTAATAAGATTGACATTTTAAGATAGAACCCCAAATATTAACAATTCCTAGGAAAAAAAATGCTAAAATCTAATGAAGGACATAAACAAACTTAATTGCTTAATAAAAAGAACTTAAGAAATAAATAACATAAGGGAAATAATATATTGAAGATTCGACTCCGTCAGTTTCCATCACAGTCTATCACTTTTAGATTGTTGGAAGTATTTGAGAGGTTAGAGACTTGAAACATAAGAACAAATTGAGAATTCTGGATGTAAGAAGAAGGCTTGAATACGCTATGAAAATTCTATCTTAAAAGAGAGAATTTTTCATCTCATTAATGAGATTCTATATAGGATACATCGAAAAATAGCTCGATGGTATAACAAGACTTGGTATATTTGCATCAAGCAAAGATTAAAACTCTTAAAGGAACTATGAACAACTTTTAAGAATTCTAAAATTCATGGTTTCAACGATGTAGAAAATTTTTGTTGACAAGTAAATTCCCCTCAAGCCTACTTCTCCCCATTCGTCGGGTATGAAAGTACGCGAGGGGAATAAAAATAAAAAAGGCTCGTATGCATATAAGGAGATTCATTTCCCCTTCCAGGCTAGCCAAAAATCGTTACTAAAGCACACATGGGCAAACATTCAAAGCATGACTTTAAAGCCAATGAGAGCATGATACGTAAGCTGTGAATAAAATGGGATACTTAAAATAGAATCGATTACAAAACCAATAGGAGGCCGCTATCTGTTGCTTATACAAAATGACCCAATATCGCCCGAAGCCTCGAGGAAAATCTATAAATACTTCCGTCTAAGAGAAGAAAACCATGCAAATTCAAATATCTCCCCTTCAAATAGTTATTTCTTCTTTTGCTCCGATTTGAACATCAAAATCAATGAGTTTAAGAGGTGAAAACTCTAGCTACGTGATAGAAATTTGTTGATCAGATTTCTATCGTCAATAATTTTTATGCATGCATACTCAGTTGTTTATAATTTCCATACTATCATCTTCGGATCTGATTTCATGCCCACAGTGGATAGTAATAAAAACTTTTTACTACTGACGTGATAGGAAAACCTTATTTACGACTGTCTGCAACAGTCATATATTCAGAAAACCATATTTATGATTCTCTATGCCACTTCAAAAGTAGAAAGATTTTATCGTACCCACTTGGAGCACGAGATCAATTCCACTATCATCTATGCCTTTGATTGGTAAAGATTTTAATCTAAATTTTTATCAAAGTCAATAATTAATTTTAACCATATATTTTATGGGACTCATAACTTTTCAATCACACATTTCATCAACTTTTATCAAAATATACTAAAAATCTGATTTTAATTCTTATCAAACAAGGGCTATATATGCTCATTAGAAACTCAAGTACGAATGGATGCAATTCCTCATGAAAAAAACAACCTTCCGTGGTAGAAGATTCAAAATTTTGAATTCCCGAAGAGCTGTTTGATCAAGCGGACCACATGAATTTGCCTTGCTGCTTTGTTCAGGCTCTGCTTGCTCGAATATCTTATGTACCATATCCGATTTTTCTTTCTACACTTTCAATAATTCCATCTGGTATTAATCTTGCTGGGAGTTAATTCAACTGTCTAATTGTCCATATGAGGCGCGAAGAACAAATTGACGATCATTTGGCAAGAAATTAAGCTTTTGTTTGATCTCATTATTTCCAAAATACTTTTTTTCTCTCTTTTTTTTCAACCACACATTCTTCAATAAAATAATATTACACACAATCTCAAAACTTTCACTTATTTTTTAACCCCACATTCTCCATCAAACTACTATTTCAAAATGCATTTTTAACCAAAGAATTGGGTTCAAACATGCGCTAACTGTCGCCAAGGATTACTTTAAAATATTTTTTTAGTTAAAAAGTAAAAGAAAAGTAAGTCATCTAATTCAAATTTGCAGAAAAAAGTTACATAAGAGTAACTTCACATTTATTTTTGAGTTGGACAATGCACAATAATTCCTTTTTCAATACTTAACTTCTTGAAATACAACATAGTGCAGAACTCCAATTTCTCTTAATCTCATATCACATAATCTTGTTCCCTAATCAAATAAAGTAAACAAAGGCACCCTACATGTAATTATTTATGAGTTAAGCCAATTAACAAATCATTGGAAGAATAAGCAAGCAGAAGTTGGGCTTTCTTTCTATTTTGTGCTGTCATTTATACAAATCATAAATTTCAATTCCAGTACTCCCTTCATTATCGTTATTGATTTCAGATTCTGTCTGCTTCTATAAATTATTGATATTTGATAACATGTTCGTCTCCATCAAGTCAATGTGACACGTTTTTCTCCGTGAAATGTTGCATTCAATCCAAAGTTAGATTTTAAAGTAATAAGCCTCGTTTGGTTTCCGCTTTTAGTCGCTAAATTATAAGTTGATGGAATTAAGTGGTGAATAAGTGAATAGTAATTATGAATTCTGTATAGGTACTGTATGATTTTGTTAAAAATCATGTTTTTAATAGATTTTGATAAAAGTTAATGAAATGTTTGATTGAAAAGTTGATAAAAATGTGAATCTAATGAAATGTGTGGTTGAAAATAATTTTTTTTTAAAAAAGAGGCCAATCGGTAGCAAAATGTGTGATGAAAACTAATATCTGACATTAAAAAGTGTCTTTTTAATAACTAAAAGGAACCCAAACATATACCAATTCAATATTGCTTTTGAGTCATTTTTGTGTGGATACATTGTTAATTAGTTTTAATATGTATTATTTAGTTATGAATAAAATGATAATTCTGTATTTTAGACCACTTGAACATGTGTGGAGTCTTAACCTAGTTTGGCTAATGTCTATAAATGGTCAAACTACTTTTTAGTTACAAATTTCAAGCATGTTTGAGTCCCATTTTTAGAAAAGAATGCATTTTGAAATAGTAGATTGATGGAGAATGTGCGATTAAAAAGTAAGAAATTTTTTTGGTATTTTAATAAAGAATGTGTGGTTGAAAAGAAGATAGAGAAAAATGTATTTTAGAAATAATGGGGATCAAACAAGGGCTCGTGAAATTCACAAGTACTAAGTTATTTGTCACTTATTTTTAGTATTTATTATCACTTCCCAAACGAACTTTTAATGTTACACTTTGACAAGTAAAAACTTTTAATGTTACATATATCATAATTGATTTTGATCCTCATTTTTTCGAAACTCATTTTTAAACGCACATTCTTCCATAATAATTTTACATGAAAATCGAAAACCTTTTCTCATTTTTTAACCACACATTATCCAAAAAATCATTATTCTAAAATATATTTTTTTTCCCAAGATGGGGCTCAAACAGGGGTATTAACTGTAATAAAAATACAATTCAAAGGATCAAATGAAATAAAATAAAGTTAGAGGACTATAATAAAACTTGGCTTGAAGCAGCATGATCAACAGTGTTTTTCTAAGAAATTATAGAAAAATTTTAAGAAGTCCTCGAAAAATCTGTAAATAATTTTTAAGGCTGGCCTCACAATAATAGATGAACCTTATCAAGTATAAAACATAAGGTTATCTGTAGTGTGTGTTGTGCTAAAATTGCAGTTGGGAGATCAGTTGCGAAGATGATGGAGCAGCCCACGTCCCGGGAGATATATGGTGAGTGATGGGTATTGGTGAGCTTCCTTTTAATGTGTGTTGATAATTGGCATTTGATTTGATTTGAGAATGAAGATATATAAGCTTCCATTTTCATTACTTGTTGATATGAAAGCAGTTGATGAGGAAAGTCAACGAGTGTATAACGCAGTAATTGCTGGCAACTGGGATGATCTTAAGATATTCTTCGCTCAGAGTTTCGCATTCACATTCAGGATAACTGAATCTGGAGAGACAGCACTCCTCGTGGCCATCAAGGGAGGAAAAGAGTATTCCTTTATCAAGAAGATGGTTGATAAGACGCCGCCAGACTTACTGACTCAGAAGGACAACTCCGGCAATACAGGTCTTCATGCGGCGGCACAGCTTGGAAATGTCGTAGTAGCTGAGCTGCTCGTGAACAAAAATCATGAATTGCTGAGTTTTTTCAACAACGATGGTTTGTTGCCAATCCAAGTATCTGCAAATCAAGGTCACAAAGGGATGACTTCAAAGTTGATCGATATCTGCAAGAAAAATAATTATTCTATTCTGCTTGAAGATTCAGCTGGGGGCAGGGTTTTGCTATCTCTAGTAAATGCAAAATTTTATGGTATGTAAATTTATTGCTCAACAAAGATCTGCATAGAGTTGTTGGAAATATCCTACCGGACGTAAGGGAAACGAGAAACACAAGATTA
>CAIGRT010232679.1:0-15508 GCA_903798405.1 Fraxinus platypoda
ATAAGTTAATTTTATGTATCATTAAGTATGATACAACATCGTTGTATCGCTGTTTTATTGATGATATTCTTAAAATGAACGAACGGATAATAAAAATCGTAAAGCATGATATATTTTATTCAAGTATTATTAAGCCCTTGTTTGAGGCAAATTATTTGTTTCATTAAAATGAAATTTCTAGTCGTTGGACACGCAACTGGGCCCCACATAAGAGATGAAAAGTCAACAAATTCAGCTGGATGTGATGATTAACGGTAAAAAATTTCATTCTTTTGTCTAAATAATTTGCCTCAAACAGGGGCTTATCTTCGACTCTTGATCAAATTTTATTAGTTGCGTAAAAATATCTAAAATTAAATATTTAATATTTTATCCAACAATTCATGTTAGACACCAAAGTTGTAAATCCAATTATAATTTTAATTATAAAAAATAGTTAAGAAAAAATGTGTTTAATGAGTAAATATTATTGTATCGTTTAAATACAATAAAAACTGATGCAATTGCGATTTTATCAATAATGCTTTTTAAGACGGGGGCTTTCGTGGATAATGAAAATCACAAAACGTGATATATTTTACGTAAAGATTATTAATTATCTCCGACCATGAATACAAACGTTTTTTAGCATAATCTTCAACAATCTCGACTTTTTAAAAAATTTCGATTACACAATATCCCTGTAACTTAGGTCAAAGTCGAACATGAATTCTAACGCCTTATAAAATCGCTTTTTTAACGTATATATTACGAACTCTTCTAGTTCAATTTTAAGGTTCCATTCTTGCAAGCAAAGAATCCATTTTTTTTTTCTTTTTTCTTTAAAAAAAGGGAAATCTCTACCGCTTTTCAAACGTCTTTTGACAATTTGGAGTCTAGACACAAAAGTATTAATAATAGTGAATAATTATTTTTTCGATATAATTCAATACCTATCAAAAACATATATATAATTATTTGATATTTGCCCAACAAATCGTATTAAGCCAAAGTCGAAAGTGGAAATATAATATCTTCTATAAGCAAAAAAATGGCGTGCAATGAGTTAACTTCAGGTATCATTAAGTACAATATAATACGATCGTAGTTTCATCGATAATATTTTCAAAACGAGGACAAGAATACTTACGGAAGATACATTTTATGATATTATTAATTATCTTCAACTCTTTTTGTAACTATTGTGTATATTATTAATTATAGTTTACTTATAAATATTTATGAGGGTAATTTCGAATAATCTTACACGCGCTTACAAATTCCTCTAATTTAATTTTGATGCTTCTATTCTTGCAAGCAAAGAAACCTAAACAAAAACATTAGTACCACTTTTCATATGTCTTTTGAGTCTTTGACATTTAGGACATAATTATTTGTGATGTAAAACAAATTCCAAGAAACCCTAATTTCGTAAAACTTTTCCGGAATGTACCTTTGACATTCATTTTATGTCATTCTATACCATTTTATAAGTGTGTATTTGGTATACGATATTAAACAAACTTAACATTAACGTAGTAAATTAAATTTTAATTATTTTTAACACAGTCCAAATTCCAATCCAACTTATGAGAAAATTTTCCTAATGAAGGATTATGCCAAACGTTGCACAGTCCTTGAGAGAGGTGGGGTAGAGGTTCAACCAAACAAGAAATACCCATTAAGAAAAATTAGACAGAAAATAAATAGAAAGCGAAAATAAGTAGATAGAGAAAATAATTGAAAAAAGAGAGGGAGTAAATGGGGAGAGAGAGAGAGCTGTCTCGTGAAGCCAGAGAAAGTGAAGGGGAAAGAATGCTCTTTTCTTTTCCATTGTACTCATCTTCTTCCTCCCGACACACACTCTCTCTCTCTACGCTCTATACCTTCTTCTCTGTATAAACATTACTTTCTCTCTGTAACGAACATCCATTTCTCTCTCTACCATTCACATTCATTCTTTCCTTCTACCTTTTAAATCACGGGATCCCCATCAATTCTTTTTTTTTTTCCATTCTACCCCTTTTAATGTTTTTCTTCGAAGTTTCAATCGGTCTCTCTCCATTTTTGCTTCACATTGGTCAGATACACTAAGGAAAACTGAAAAAAAAAAAAACCAATCCAGAGAGTGAAAAGTGAAAAAACAGATTTTTTTTCGTGTATATATACACAGTAAATACAGAAGATTGCATAGAGGAAGAGAGCAAGTTGGGGAGTGTGTGAAAATGTCGCATCAGGGGAAACCTATGTCGGAGCTAGGGTTACAAACGCTGTCGGATCGGTTAAGGAATACGCTAAGTTACGGCGAAGAAGATAACGGTGTCAATGTTAATAAGCCGGACTTTCGGGAACTCGATCTGGGATCGCCGGTTTCGCCGCTGCGGACTCGGGCTGGTGGACTCACCACCACCACCGCCACTACAGCAACCAGCAGTAGTTCCAGTTCCTCCGGATCGGTATCGGGCCGCAGCACTGCGGGGGTTCACTGGAATCCTCCGAGAAAATCCGATTCCAATAATACCAGTCATTCCGGCGAGCTTTCGAGCTGTTCCGTGGAGAGTTCCCCATCAGCGACACGTAACTTCAAAGCGGGTCATAACCGCACCGATTCGGGCGGTAGTCACCAGCTAATCTACGCCGGCAGTGGCTCTGTAAACTCTCCGGGGGCCAATGTGCTTCCCACAGGGAACATTTGCCCTTCCGGCAGGATCTTAAAAACCGGCATGTCCAGTCGGTCAACTAAGACCGACGTTTTGGGGTCCGGGACGGGTAATTACGGCCATGGCAGCATAATGCGGGGTGGTCCTACGACAAAGCCCTGTGTGATGACGGATAACGGACCCATAAATTACTCAAGAGGACTAATGGTCGGTGGAGAGTCAGTGAAGAGAACTGGAACGTGCAGTAATAATGATCCAGAGGAGTTGAAGAGAATGGGGAATGAGAATTACAGGAAGGGCAATTTTGCAGAGGCTTTAAGCTTTTACAGTAAGGCAATTGCGATATCCCCAGGCAATGCCCCGTACCATTTTAATCGAGCCTCTGCTTTGATGGGGCTGAGGCAATTGCCCGAAGCTGTTCGGGAATGCGAAGAGGCCATTAGGTTGGATCCAGGGTACATTAGGGCGCATCATCGGCTAGGATCTTTACTACTTAGGTGAGCCCTTGAAGAAAGTTCAAATCTTTGCTTGTTAACTATTCAGGCTTTCAGTATAGGTGTGAAATTAATGTTGTTTCTTCGTTGTGTTTTAGAATGTGATGATTGTGATTTACATCGGGGTATTTTTTCGTTAATTTGATTATTT
Organism: Fraxinus platypoda; assembly: GCA_903798405.1. NCBI lineage: Eukaryota > Viridiplantae > Streptophyta > Magnoliopsida > Lamiales > Oleaceae > Fraxinus > Fraxinus platypoda. The sequence continues at coordinate 3,285 of CAIGRT010232679.1, forward strand.
TGTGAATTTTGATTGGTTTAGTGTAGGGGGTTGAATGTGCTATATCTCGTTCATTTTATATTTTTGCTGTTTGGTTTTAACTGTCCCTGTTATGTATTCTCTTTGGATCCCGTGTGATAGGGCCGTCATTGTTCTTTTTCTTGGACTAGTGTATGTTTTGCTTCTCTGTTATTGTGGCTCCAACTGTGTAGGCTGGACGACTATACAAATTTTCTCCTGCAATGGGCCACTTTTTAGGTTTGAATTAGTAGGATTGGCTGCCATGTTTTAGTTCTTAATTCTTAATACATGGAATGTTGTTGTGCATTATTATTCGTGTTCACTTGATGGTTCTAGGTACTGGTCAATCACGTTCTTAATAAAATTGTCAAGGAAATCTCGAGCTTGTGAAATGATATCCATCTCCATGTAGTATAGATGGTTTTTTCCTTTTATGTTTTAGATTACTGGAATTCCCATTTTAATTGTCCACTTCACATTAAGCAATCTAATTCCTCTAAGGAATGCAGTTTAGGACAGGTTGAAAATGCCAGGAAGCACCTTTGTTACCCAGGATATCAGCTTGATGCAGTAGAGTTGCAGAAGTTGCAAGCAGTGGAGAAGCATCTAAACAAGTGCACCGATGCCCGGAGAGTTGGTGATTGGAGAAATACATTGAGGGAAGTTGATGCTGCCATTGCTTCTGGTGCCGATGCCTCACCACAGGTTAGTACCTGCTCTACTCAATTGTTGACCTAGAGCTTTTTTGGCTAAGCTTTAAAAAATAAAAAAAAGTTTTCTAAATTAATAAGTATTGAAAATTATAAGTTAATTTTAAAAATAGGTAATATTTTTATTTGAAAAAGGAAAAAAAGTAGCATATCCTGAAGTGTTTGGAAACAAAAGTTTGTTTTAGGTAACTTTACGTTTGCGAAGCTTAGCCAAAATGCTTCTAGTGATTAGAATGGGAAAGGAAAGGGCTGTTACTGAACTGGTTGAATATGAAATGATAGCTTTGTGCATGTAGAGCAGAAGCTCTCTTGAAGCTCCAGCGACTAGATGATGCATTTTTAGCAATGTCTAACATTCCTAAATTTGAACCGTCTACCGGGAAGATTTTTGGGATGCATTTTGAAGCATATATATTCTCTGTCAGTGCCCAAATTGAGTTGGCAAGAGGAAGGTTAGTTCAGAAATTTTGCACTCCATCAGACAATAGGAAGTAAAGATTCAGAGTATGAGATGTATGATGAATACCTGCAGGTTTGAAAATGCACTTACAGTTATCGAGAAAGCGGGAAAGCTTGACCCACGTAATGTTGAAATCTTGGTTATGCTCAATAATGTGAGGTTGGTGGGCCGAGCACGTGCTCGTGGGAACGATCTCTTCAAGTCAGAAAGGTTTACTGAAGCCTGTTCGGCTTATGGGGAAGGGCTTAGGCTTGATCCTTTTAATTCCATTCTTTACTGCAATAGAGCGGCTTGTTGGTTCAAGCTTGGACAGTGGCAACTGTCAGTGGATGACTGCAACCAAGCTCTCTGTATTCAGCCTAATTACATTAAAGCTCTTCTTCGAAGGGCTGCCTCAAACTTCAAGGTGAGATGCCTAAAAGTAGTACATAATTTAAAATTTTCCACCAAGATTTCTATAGAATGTGCAAACTTGATCATATTTGAAATTCAACTTTAATCTGATTGCACATTGTTGGTTACAGCTTGAACAGTGGGATGAAGCTGTAAGAGATTATGAGCGTTTGAGAAAGGAACTCCCCAGTGACAATGAGGTTGCCGAATCTTTATTTCACGCGCAAGTTGCACTGAAGAAATCACGTGGAGAAGAGGTTTATAATTTGAAATTTGGTGGTGAAGTAGAGTCAGTTTCAGGGCTCGAGCAGTTTCGAGCTGCAATCTCTTCTCCTAGTAAGCATGTTCATTTTTTTGCCTCGTGCCCGTTCTTAGTGTATCAAATTATTCATAGTTGAAAAATGCAGGTGCATCTGTTGTCCATTTTAAAGCGGCATCCAACTTACAATGCAAGCGGATCTCTCCATTCTTGGACACATTATGCACCCGATATCCATCCATAAATTTTCTTAAGGTAATTGATGTAATTCATTATGTTCATTACCATTCATTTTCAATAGTTGTTATTTTTCCTTTTAAATAGTTGTGGATTTGTGCTTTGCCCGTTCCTTTATTAGATCATATTTGGCTAAGCCTTAAAAAGGTAAAACTACTTTTCTAAAAGTAAAGACTTACCATTAAAAAAACGAAATATTCCACCCATAAGTAAGCGGACTGACAGACAGGACGTGCTTAGATAAATAATCTTAAATGTCTATTTGTCTTCAATTGTAGGTGGATGTAGAAGAGAGTCCTGGCATTGCACGTGTCGAGAATGTTAACATTGTGCCAACGTTCAAGATATACAGAAAGGGCAGCCGAGTGAAGGAAATGGTCTGTCCAAGTCCAGAGGTGTTGGAGTCTTCGGTACGAAATTATAGTATTTAGATCTTGGTCATACTATCCTTCTCTATCTCCATGTCATGCACATTCCTGAAATCCCAGCTTATTGGAACAACCTTTAGTCCCACCGCATGAGGATTATTAGTTAACTGTGGCGTAATCGGAAATTACACAATAATCCCCCAACCATATTTGTCAAATGCCTGAGAAATGCAAACCCATAGCATGTCCCTTTTTGCTATTTCTGCTTATTCTTTTGTTTATAATTGCTGTTCGGTTCCATCCTCTTCCATTATTCGATCTTTTCAGACCTTATTTCCCACCCTTTTCGAGTAGGTCGACCTCTTTCTAGTATATCATCATTCGACAAAAGATTAATTCGAAATATATTCACAATTATTCGAGTGGGCTCTTGGCTAAATTTAGTGGGAGGATAGAGAGAAATCACTTTCTGGTTGGATGGCTTTTAAGATGGGATCTGTACATGTATATATATGATGATATATATGCACGACATTGGTGGCCCATTGAAGGGAATAAATTTCTAGTGGTGTTACTTATTGGGTTAGTGATAGAAGAATGAACATGAAATCATTGATATTGATGTTTCTTTGCTCTACATTGAATTAATAAAAATTTCTCAGATTTTTTCATCATTGTTCAGTACAGTTCCAAAATATTATGAGACTCTTCTATGAATGAAATTATACCCATTATTTAAAAATGGGTAGTGACTTAGTCTATGTTACTAGGTTTCAATTATTCTTTATGCTTGTCAGCAGAACAGGGTTGCCCTGAAAAGGCTTATTCTTTTTCGTTGGCTCTAAACAAATGCTCGAACGAGTTTCGTTAAGAAAGTATAGGATCTCGAATGCCAGATTGGTACGTTGAATTGGACAGAACTTTATCATGTTCAGTCCAAGTTCTCTAATTCAGTGTACCAAACATGCCCTGCATTTTCATTTGCCGATTTAATATAGGATAGAAAATAACACCTCAATCCTCATCCATTTGATAATATATGCAATATTACAATGCCTGGATGTTGATGGCATCCATTTTTAATAGGCATTTAACCTGCCATCTTTAATATATTACACATTATGATTGTTATAATGGAGTATTTTAGCATATACTTACAGGTTGGGTGTATATATTACATTGTTTATGGAGATGAAAAATTAAATTAGTTGTTCAAATAATTGCTCAATAATGCAAGTGGAGAGGCCAAGTCAAAAGCCCTTTTCTTGAGGGTTTGTCTGCTTTGTATAATATAATTCACATGTAAGCATTAAAGTTTGCTAACTTCCACAGAGTCTCCACCTCCACCCCACCCACCCACGCACCCACCCAGTGTAAAAGAGCTATTAAAAGTCGGTGTAAAACAGTTTTGCCTTTGAGATATGTGACTGTCATTTGGCCGGCATGATTGTCTACTGTTTTAAAGAATTTTCCGTGTTCATTCTTTCATCTATTTCTTTGACTTTAACATTAGAATCGTTAGCACCAATACACACTTGCGTTCACGCGTGACAAGACGATATGATTTTGTCCATTAGCATGCATACCTTCTTGTTTTCATATGTTTTATAATCAGTTCAACTTGACTCGACCTTACTATTACAGTAAAATCTCTATAAAATAATAATGTTGGGATCGAGGAAAAATATTATTTTCGATAATTGAATAATTATTAATTTAGAGTATTTTATATTTTTATAATTTGTATTATATTTTACCATAATACATGTAGTACATTTAAATAAAAGAATATTGAATGTTGTGAAATTTAATAATTGGTAAACATACGAAAAGGCACAAGCATGCATACATTAAAGAAGAAATATTAATGTACATGCATTAAAAAAATGTCAAATTTAGTGTGAGCATTGCAAAAAATTAGGGATGAAGTCGAGATCGATTTGGGTGTAATGTAAAAGCAAAATACTTTAGATGCATATTTCGAAAAAGAGACAATTGAAAAGTTATTGTCAAATTAGAAGTTTGTTTATTTGTATTAGTATGAATTTTTTAACCTTGAGGGGTTGCTCAATTGGTCAGGCATTGGGTTTGCTCTCCAATGATCACCAGTTCGAGTCCCCTCAAGGCCACTGATGTGAATACCTGACCGTAAACCTCAGGGCTTCGTAGGATTAATCGAGGTAAGCGCAAGTTGCCCGGACATCCACGGTTATTAAAAAAAAATTAGTATGAATTTTGTGAATGCAGTTATTATTTTATATATTTGTTGGGCCTTAAAGGATCTCAAAACAAATTATTATTTTATGTATTTAGCAGGATTATTAATTTAGTACACCGACTCAATTCATGAACGAAGAATTTTATTATTTAAGCGATATTTAATTTATTGAGGTTTTAATGTACTTAAACCCATTTGTTCAAGTAAAGAGGGAACTGAAGTTTCTAATTGAATCTGCGAGTTTTGAGTTCCGAGCAGTGAAGGGGAGTACGGACTCTGGAGGGAATTTAAATTTTGATTTGGTACGAGAGATCTGAAGCTGCAAAAGAGGAGGGAACTCAAAGAAACATAGGATTCTTACAGTACTTAATGGTACCGCAGATTCTGAGAAACTGATGATAAAAATTATTAATGTTGAACAGTACTTAATGCTTCATTATTGTTTTCTGGATTAATCTGTTTGTACAGGATCCGTACAAGCAGATTTACGGGCTAGCAACACCTGTATGGTTTTTTTTAAAATTTGTTTATACATTTTACATGAGCTTTCTTTAAATTTAAAATAACACTCAACACGTAAGAGTTCGAATTACTCTTGAAAACTAACATTTATGAAAAAGCTATAGCAATAAGTCGAATTTTAAGATTCGTGCTCTTAAACAAGTTCGTTCTGATAGAATCAAAAAGTACATGGTCCGTTATTTACGGTAGCCAAAATTCCGCCCACTTCATGCACCACTTGTTGCAACTCGAAAAACAAAACAAATCATATTAAGTAGAATGGGCCGGTTCATCTTCGTCAACCGCCGCATGATTATTTGAATTCACGGTACCGCTACTTGATCCCCCGCCGCTTGATTCCTCGTTTCGACCCATTTCCAATATTTGCAGTTAGCACTGTAACAATTGAACAGTTTCCCCTTGTTCTTTGTATCCTTCTCAACCTCAAAGCACTTCACAAAGCTTACTTTACACCACAGGCATTGTCGTTTTCTCAAGCAATCCGCAAAGAAATGACCCTTTTGACGACAACTATGACATACACCGGAGTTCTTCCCTGACATACTGCATACAAAACAAGGACATATCTACATTAACCAACAACCACAATCCGATGCAAACTATAGTGATGCATGCACAGATACTCAATACTTACAGTAATGTGGTATAAAAATAAACTTATTCAGGAATTGAATACAGTAATACATATTGATTAGCTTTATTTCCCCCTTTTTTTTTTCCTTTTTTGGGAGTGAAATTCAGAGATTAAAATCCCAAAACTGATTTTTCTCACGTCATTGTAAAAAAATAGAAATCTCAGTTAGATCAAATAGATCTGTAAGTTTTGAGTATATGTGCATGCATCACCGTAGATTGTATCTTTCGAAAACAGTGACATCGAGCAAAATCGAAAATACACTGCTTACATAAAGTTTGCTTCGAGATACCGTCGAAGGCGAAGGCTGGAATGTAAAACGACAACTGCCCACTTAAAAGCTTCTTACTCCTGTCGAGATGGAGGAGTGATGACTTCGAACAAATTTCTCGCATCCAATGGTTTTCTGCGACTTGGGGGAAATTGGAAGTGGAGGGTTGCTACGAGACTCCCCGGAAGCGATGGGGGACAATGTTTTTTCCGGACAACTAGATGCTTACTCCGGTGGAGATGGATGCGTGCTCGACTTCGAATGAAGGTTTCGCCTCCTAGAGTTCTCCTCTCTGATTTGGGGGAAAATGAATTGAGGCAAAGAGAATAGTCGTTTTGTTATTGGGCCGGTTCATGTTTTCAGTTGTCGATTTTTTAAATGGGCCGGTTCAATTTGAATTCAAATTTTCTTGCCACGTAATCATGTAAAGCGCCGAGTAAAATAGCGTGTACCCATAGCGTGATTGAAGAAACATAGGATTCTTACAATACTTAATGATACTGCAGATTTTGAGAAACTGATGCCAGGTTACAAAGGGAGGGGAGGGGGCACATTTTTTTTTATACAATGGGGTGGGCCCCGCTGCTACAGTGAGGGGCCTTACAAGCCCTTGTTAAAAAACTGCCCTGTACGCAGGGCATAATCCAAATAAAAATTATTAATGTTGAATAGTACTTAATGCTTCATTATTGTTTTCTGGATTAATCTGTTTGTACATGATCCTGTACAAGCAGATTTACAGACTAGCAACACTTGTATGAGTTTTTTTTTTTTTTTAATACTTTATACATGAGCTTTCTTTAAATTTAAAATAACACTCAACACGTAAGAGTTCAAATTACTCTTGAAAACTAACATTTTAAAACAGGATTCTACGATTGGATATGATATTACATTTATGCAAAAGCTATAACAATAAGTTGAATTTTAAGATTCGTGTTCTTAAACAAGTTCGTTCTAATAGAGTCAAAAAGTACACGGTCCGTTATTTACGGTAGCCAAAATTCCGCCCACTTCATGCACCACTTGCTGCAACTCGAAAAACAAAACAAATCATATTAAGTAGAAACAGCGGCACAACTTTCTCTTAGAATCGGGCATATCAATATTTCAAGTATACCTGTTTCAACGGCTTCAGCCTCATTTGCTTTCCAATGCTTAGCAATGTTTTCAGAGAGTGGATCGTCTGGGTTTGGTGCACTCAAAAGCGCTTGAATACTAAACAGAAACAATAGAACAGTGTAAAGTCACAAAATTCATAATCAGTAATTATCTATGTTGGAAGAATTTCCTTAACAAAATTATAGAGTTCGATCAATTTCCAAATTTAGGTAACAAAGGCATTCATTTTACTTCAAACATAGATAATTACTGATTATGAACTCTATAATTTGTGCAAGGTAATTCTTCCAACATAGATAATTACTGATTATGAACTCTAAAAGGTGTTAACCACCCCATCTAAAAACTCAGGTTATTAGAGATTATCAGAGAGAGAACGTAGTCACATATTTACATTCCACGCCTTGAACATGCACAATTTTTGGGTAGAGACAATAGTTCAACCTAGGACTTTGTCTCTTTTGATACCATATTAACCATCTCTTTTAAAAGCTTGCTACCAGAAAGAGAACATAATAATTTATTTAAATTGTCTTCAACACAAGGATAAAGCAGGTTAATCTTCCATTTAAGAGAATCATTTACGGGATTATGGAGCAAGCATTATAAATCCAATCATGCAGGTATTGTCAGGACTAGACAAATGACAATGAAATGAAAAGTACATAGACAAGGTGTTTGCTAAGAATTACTAGGCCAACAAACCATAGAATTTAGAGAAATGATGTTTGTACCGAATGGGGGTACCGAATGGTGTACCCCCCCCTCACAGTGTGTGCGGGACCCGTGTGTGTTGAAAAATGGCGGCTCGTGGTCCCCACCTCCTAATGTGAGTGGGGTGTAAAAGATTATATAAAAAAAATATGNCTGGAAACAGGAAATAGCTGAATAACAAAGACCATAAATGTTGCTTAAACTACCACCACTCAAAGCAAAGTCCTCCAACAAGTTGTGGCCTATTCCATTCACCAGTATCAGCTAATTGAATGAGGCTCTCCATACAATGTTAAGTGTAAGAATCATAAGCAACATGTAACTCACACTCATCACATATATAGATAATACTCTAATAAAGCAGTTGAAACATTAATATAGGTTGAAAAGATATCCCTCGTTCATTACATTATTTCAAAACGGTCTTGAGGTTCAAGTAAAGTGAGTATATGGAAGAGCAAACATGCACGACTAACCCACATAAGAAAAAGGTGTGGCGGCCAATCAACTGGAACCCAAATGGAAAACTGAGATAAATACAGCGGAAATGTGTGGAGGGCATAAACAAACACAAGTAACCCACATAGAAAAAGTTCGGCAGTCAGTAAACTGAAAACCATCGTGCAAAATGATTTTCCATTAACATATAAATACCTTGAGAGCGTGCACATAAATTTCCAGCACCAAGACACAGCACAGCATTAATGCAGTTAAAATGGCCGAAAAATAAATTGACTCAAGCGATTCAAGAAAATGCTTCAAAACAAAGTTTTTGTTTCCACGAGGATTCACTTCAACCTTGAGAAAGTGACGCAAAATTTCAACCTCGAGGAATAGCATAGAAGGATATTTCAGTGAATGTCGTTAAAAAGGAACAGTATTTTAGGATGTCCAAATCAGTGTCTGGATAGAAGCAGATCGCCATATGCTTGTCTAGGAAAGAGGGGCATTGTAGGAACTTTCAAATCAACAGAAAAATTCATGAATAAAATATGAGAACAGACCTTGAAGAGCATAAACATAAGAAAATGATTCTTATAACATGTATATTAAGGAAACATATAATGCCAACTCGAGTTATCTTCATAAGGAGACTGTGTTGGATCAAGAATCATTATTCTCTTCGGATGGAGATGCACTTATTCCTGGAGCTGCATCCACAAACCAAAAGAACACTTAGAAGCCTCAAACTCATATACTAATGTTTGTATATTATTAAGTTAAGTTCAGATGTTAAATTTACCTACAGATTACAGACGCGCACATATGCACACGTGTGTGAATATTACAGGGGTACCGTATACCTTGTTCGCCGAGAAGACGTTTGAGTCTCCTATGAGATCACAAAAAAAAAAAAACCCATTAAAAAGCAAAAGAAATTACAGTAAACAGCATTTTAAATCATAAACAAAACAATAGAACCCGAAATTTTCAACAACTTAACAATTCAATGTAATAAAATGGAGGATCGAAGTTAAAGCGCGAAATTAAGGTTTATACCTTGATGATTCTTCGCGGTAAATTGCTGTTGGCCATATAGTTTAATTGAATTTGCACAGGTTTTCCTTCAATCAAGCTTTTGTTAGAAATGTTTGTATTGCATGGTTTGTTGTACAACCAAAATTCTCAAGTCGATGACTCAACGCAATTGTAAATTAGCTATCAAATCTCGACTTTTAACTATGCAAGAAACGTGTAGGTTGAGCACTACTCGAAAATAATTTATCTAAACATGTTAATTCTAATTGATCAGGGATGCGAGAAACTACAACGATTATATACGACCTTAAAATATACAAAAGGGGGTGTCCCTCGCAACGGCTACAACAAAGGCATGACCTCAACACCCCAAATTCTACATCTTTTATAAATATTAGCTAATATGGAATAAACGTAAGCACAATTGAAGATCTCCTTGAAATTTAAAAACTTAATATGATTGTTCTAATAATTATCATAATTAGGTATTGTGCTTGGGTCTAGCTCATAGTAGAGACAACTTCAATATTGGGATTATCATAATTTTCTTATAATCTACTTATAATGAAAAGAGTAACGAGTCACATGAGTAGATAATAATAGAATAATAATTATGATTGTGTAATTAAAATTAAAATTTGACTTTAACTATAAATTATAAGTAACTTTTAATGAAACCCAAACATAGGTACTTAGTTTGTGAAAATAAGTATACTTATCCACGTTCATATATAATTTAATATTAATTATTGGAAGAGAAGAGAGATATTGCAACTCCACTCCATACTATTGCACAACAAATTTGTCATATTACAATATTAGGTTGGGGTGGGATAGACACAATGCAGGAGAAGCCATAACTTATTCATAATATGATGCTCTTCCTATTCAATGGCAGAAGCTTTAATGTTCTTAAATTCAAAGATCCAAATCCTTTGGGCCGAGACCCAATTCATCAAGAACTTCTTTGCAGCCGGAGACCGAGACTTTGGTCATGAACCCTAGTGCGTTTGCATAACGTATTGTGTTGTGCATTCCACTGTTTTCAGTGCATACAATTCTTGATGTTTCTAGGCCGACCATTGGCACATTGCACTCAGCTTCGGGACTCGTAGTTAGTCTCACCTCGCAGATGCTGTCCCCATGATCTCCTTTTACGTTCAACTTGTAGTGTCCATTGCTATCTGTTACACCCTCGATCGAGTATGTCACATTCCTAGTTATTGGGTCACTGCATTCCAACTTCAAAGTCGCACCTAAATAAAATATACATAGATGTGAGTTAGATGTTTGTTTTGTGCTAAATAGCATAGATAGTTGATCTAGAATAATTACCTGCAATTTTGTGGCTGAGTTTGGTCTCGAACTGGACGCGGCATGGATCACAGTACACATCGCCTTCGACATTGAATACTTCTGGTGCATGGCAGTGAGCAACGGTGGCAAAGGCTAAGATGCATAAAGCAGAGACGAGAGAAACAGCCTTTGCCATTTTTTTTGTTTTTTTTCTTCTCTTGCTGTGTGTGAAAAAATGGAATGCATTGAAGGGATTTTTATAGAGGGAGGGATTAGAGAGATAAAGGGCATAGCAAATATTTCTTAAATGGTTTATGGGCTCTCCCTAATTTTAGAGAGATGGACTCGGTTCTTTATTTACCTTCACTCACGGGTAGAAATCATTTTGAGCCAAGAAAAATCGAGTGGGGATTTTTTATTTATTTACTTTTTTTTCCTATGAAGAGTACTTGTAGAAAAAAAAAAAAAATCATCCATACCAATAAAATTACGCATGCATTCTTAATAATTTTTTTTATAGTTGCAATATTTCTCCAACTTAAAATGAATAAGAAATTGATCGTTTGCTACAAAATAACATCTAAAATTCAATTGATTGATTTTAATTTTTATTCATTAAAATTTTTTTGTTAATTTTAGCCCATGTTTGAGGCCCGTTCTTTCTCTTTTTCCCATTCATTTTTTTACAGTACTCATTTTCAACCACACAACCTTTTTTTCATTCATTTTTCTACAGTACGCATTTTCAACCACACATTCTCCAAATAAAATAATATTACACACAAATCTAAAAATTTTCATCACTTTTCCACCACACATTCTCCCATCAATCACTATTCAAAAACTAATTCTTTCTAAAAAAAATGGGGGCCAAACACCCACTTAATTTGATCTTGTAATGTCGGAAGAGTCAAGTGAAGTATTTTCTAATATCTTGTTGACTTATTAAAATTAATTTTTATTGATTTGATTTTAGAGTTTTATAAATCTTATACAAAAAAATCCTTTAAAGATATATTTAATGAAAAATAAATAATTAGAAATATGTGTATTAAAGGTTATATTATTTGTTATTTTAGTTGAAGATTTTTTATCAATTAAGATATATTTTTAATGACATATTTGTAAATATTTCAAAAAATGTGTTTTTTTTAACTTATACAAAGTGTAAATTTATAAAATACAGAACATAAAATATAATCGCGTTATGGTGCTAAACTTATCACAACTTGGCCTCTTACCGATGGACTTCTATGTTTGGCTCATGTTTATAAACTTTTTATAAATAATCAAGTCACTTTAAACACACCTTTCTAGAGACCAGTTTAATGTTTCCAACTGAAGTTTGCACAACTTTGATGTCGCTAACGATATGACAACGTTGGAGAGTAAACCACCAAGTCTCGAGTTAAAGTGTCGCATAGTATCACATCTAATTGAGTGTAGCAAGCAAATTTCACATTTTAAGTAACCTACATAAAGGTAAAGAAAATTGAAAACTGAAAACTATGATTTCCCAGTGTCACAGGAGTACAGAGGAC
>CAIGRT010232686.1:9616-22146 GCA_903798405.1 Fraxinus platypoda
TCTCTCTCTCTCTCTCTCTCTCTCTCTCTCTCGTGTTTGTACGGCTATGCTCATGCATTACAGTTCTTCGATGTTATAGTTGGTCATTTGATTTGATTGTTTTAATGATTTTATTTGCTTGTTAATCTAGAGTTCTGGGCTTGTATATTATTAGGGAGTTTGCGAATCTGGATAACCTCGTCCATGGTCAAAAAGTTATATTATGTAGGTAAAATCTTTTATAACTAAGGTAAGTTCTATTTTGGCCCGATACCTTAGCACTTCACGTTTATCCTGTTACTTCAATTTCTTCAACCATTGAGGACTAGTAGGTGAAAAGTGCAATATGAACATAAAAGGTTGCTTGCAGTTGCGGAGCACCTTTGTCGGTGCCTAAAGCTTTGGAAGGGTATTCTGGACCGTTCTAAGCAAATCAAAAGTTACCATCAATGATGTCTTCACACACACCATCTTTATCCGTGTCTTCATCCCACAAACAATGTATAAGAGCATCATAACCACTTTACCTAATTTTTCTAGTTACATTGAGTAAATACTCATTTATGTTTACTAGTATATAGAATAGTTAGTGTACTGGTACACTGTTTGATTATGCAGCAATTGGCCTGGAATTTCCCCTCCAAAGCTGCATGCAACATCATAACATGTAGAAACGAAAGCTATGACACCAATTGTTGTTAAGAGGCAACAAGTGGGTCTAGAAAACACCAAGCCATGCATTATGTTCTACTACTAGCCATTTTATGGCAGTATTTCTTGAATTGCCTTTTGTTTTGATAAGCCCAANTATTTCTTGAATTGCCTTTTGTTTTGATAAGCCCAATATTACTCTTCATTTTCTAATTGTAGCTCTTTGTAATAGTTTTATTTTGTTAGTGAATCTAGAGTAAAGTTCAAACGCAGTACATTTGTATGTGGGGTTCAGGTAAAAGGATTGTGATTGACTAATTCTAATAATTAAGAAGTTATTGTCCTGTAATCATCATCACCATTATTATTGTCTTTGAGGATTATCTCTGTCCAACAACATTGTAAGCCTTTCTCCCAATAAACTTGTAATAACCTACATCAATTGCTTGCGTCACTTGCAACTATTTTCCATCTAGTGAAAAAAAAAAAAATGTTTCGATCCACTTTAGACTTAGAGGGGGTGAATAGAATTTAATTTTAACATAAATAATATGCAACAAGTCACAAATTATAGAGTAGATACACGTGAGAAAATTTTCTAGCACAACAATCAACAAAGGAAGTAAATAAATGTACTGAAAAGTAAATAACACTTAGAATTGTTTACAAAGGAAAGACTCTTGAATAGAAAAAAATTTTCAGGCACCTTGTGCCAATGTAACATGTCACAAATTATATAGTAGATACACTTGAGAAAATTTTCTAGCACAATAATCAATGAAGGAAGTAAATAAATGTACTGAAAAGTAAATAACACTGAGAATTGTTTACAAAGGAAAAACTCTTTAATAAAAAAAGTTTTCAGGCACCTTGTGCCACCAAATGATCCACTATGAAATGATTAAACTTACAGATTTGGTTCAAACACAACTAAATCTTAATAAACTTTAATCCCAATTCATAATTACCCGAACTTCTCGATTATGCGCTCTAGAACCTCTGGACTTTTTTTCTTGTGTCGATCTCCAAGATCGAACTTGTTCTTAATCGAAACTCCCATCGCCTCTCATATTAATCTGAACTCTAAAGTTGTGTGGTAGAGGATTTTGTGATATATTGGTTTTGGATGTAAGAGAATTTTGATAACAATCGATTTTTTCATGTCTAAGATCTTTACTCCTTTTCTCTGTTCTCGGAAAATAACGAAGTACGGGGGTTTTGTATTGTATATAAATTGTATTTCACAGTTCTAGGTTGTTTAAGAGTGTTTAGAGGTTGAAATAGGAAAATTGGCCCCAGCTTAGAGGTGCTCTCCCTTTACGTTCTTCGAGCACTCTAGTTCTAAAAAATTTGCTCAAGCACCTTTTGGACGTTCATCGAGAACACGTTCTAAAAATTTTGCTCGAGCATCTTTTAGACGATCATCGAGCATACATGCTCCGTGACAAGTTGAGTTGTTCCATTTCCATGATTTTTTTATACTTACTCAACAACTATTAACACCCATCAACACAATCCCAATTACAATTCGATTTATTGATTTTGGACTTGGAATTCCTTTAGCATTCCGTGACAAAATCATTTACAAATACAATAAAAGAATCAAATCCTAATCACCCACAAAATAGAATTTGACCAACCAAACAACTCTCACAACCACACTCCATCTCAAATGCTTTTTCGTACATGTTTCCTGATACACAAATCAAACAACACCGTTTGAAATGCAAGAGGAAACTACAAGTGTGAAATAAACAAGTCATCACATATTTAGCCCATCATTTTAGCCCTTTTTTGTCAGGAATAGTGATTCTTTGAAAAACGCTGATTCCTCAAGTAAGAGACGCTAACCGAAAATAATGATCAAAAGGGTACCTAAGAATCCCTTTTTTTTTTTTTAAAAAAAGTGCTACACTTTTCAAACATGGACTGATACAACTTATGAAGTGAGCATCACAAGAACAATGAACAATTATATCATCCTACACAACTCTCTACATTGATGTGGAATTTTTATGAAGTGATGTGCAAAAAGAAATCACTCATGATTGAATTTTTTTCTCAAACAATGAAAGGCAAACTCAGTGCTACTAAGACCTATTAAACAAAGATTGTTCAAAATATTTTTCGTATAACTTTTTCTCCCCTAACTATGAACACATTTTGAAGCGCATTGTTGTCGTCTTTATTTCATACTTGCAATTTTCTTTTCTTTTCTCTTCTCCTCCTTTCCTTTTTGACACGGGGGGAATATACGGAGCTAAGGTTAGCTAGTTAAAGGGCCCCATTCACATTCAAGGTCATTCCACCACACTTATAACTGTCGTCCCGAATCTCACACTCGCGGTTTTACAAAGCTAAGGTTGGCTAGTTAAAGGGCCCCATTTACATTTAAGGTAAACTCCACTACACCTATGACCGTCGTCCCAAATCTCACACTCGCTTTTAAGACTCGCTCACAAAGAATATTTGTATAGTGAAAAAGAGGCATGAAGTAAATTATAACCAAGTACTTCAAGTAAGTTCTAGAATAAGTTAATGGGAATTTTTGCCAATTTTCATTTTCAACTTACAAGTAAACAGTTCACAAGATGACAAGTTCAGTGACATCACTTCAAAGTGTTGCGTAGCCAAAAATCTTTTCGATTTTCAATTTCTTTTTTTTAATCAACAAGACAAATCAACAAAAATAGAAGATAAACAAATAATGTACATGCAAGAAGTGAATAACATAACCTAACAAATGCATGCACATAAAATACTTCTTAAGTAGCAACAGAAACACCAATAGCTTTCTTAAGAAATTTAGACCTATGAACATTCAAAGATTTGATGAAAAGGTCTGTCAATTGGTTTTCAGTAGAAACATGCTCTGCATGATCAGTGAAATGATCCTTTTTAACCCAAACCTTCCTGAAAGAAGAGGTTATCTTTGTCCAGCCTCTTGGACCTAATATAAAAAGTACAAAGTTGTGTATTGGATTTATGTAGTTCACTCACTAGTGTCTTGACTTTATTCTCTAAGGACTCCTCAACATTTAGCTCCTTCACACTACAAGTTGATACCTCAAGTTTTACCTAAAAGTTTTTCCTTTTCTAACTTAAGAACATGTTACTTTTTAAAGGCAGACCTATTTAACTTCTTCAAATTAAGACTTTCCTCAAATAACTTATCATAAGCCTCTTGTAGATCTTCATCGTGAGACTCTTCCTGTGAGGAGTGAGTATGCTCTAAATTCTCAATCTTACCATCATTTTTCTTACTTTCACATTCCACAATGGAAGTAAGAGCCATGTAGTGCCAACTATCCTGAGATGTGGAAGTCTTTGATTCTCGGAAATAGACTCATCATCGGTAAGAGCGACATTCATTATTGTTCTTCGAGTCTTCTTATAACTTTTGACACTTGACTCTAATATGTCCAAACCTCTTGACACTCGTGACCTAACATTTTGTCTGCTCTCTTTTATCTTTTTTGTATTTACTAGGTCCGCCCTTGAACTTTTCGGGAGTTTCCTTGTTATTCTTAAAAAAGTTATTGAATTTCTTAACAAAATATGTTACCTCGTCTGCAAGAGTCTCACCGTCAGTCTTGTCACAATTTTCCTCTTTGACAGTGTTAAGGGTGATAGGTTTTTTTCTTAGACTAAGGTATGATTAGTTCGTAGGTTCGGACCCACAATTTCTATTTTAACCCGATCTTGGTCTCTGATTTTCTCAATAGCTGTGACCTTCGGTTTAAACCTTTTAGGTAGTGATCTTAGAACCTTTCTAACTATTTTAGTCTTTGGTATTCATTCACGTAGGTTGAAGTTGTTGAAGCTGGAGTTCACTATATCATTTAGTTTGGAACAGAATTCATCAAAGGATTAGTTATCCTTCATTCTAATTTCCTCAAACCTAGTAGTCAAAATTTATAGCAGAGTGTTCTTCATAGTTTTAGTTCCTTCATGTGTTGTTTCAAGAATGTCCCATGCTTCCTTAGAAGTATCAAACATGGAAACACTTTTTAACTTATCAGATGAGATAGACATAAAAATGGCATGAATACCTTTGCTATTTCAATTACACTCAGTTAATTCATCTTTAGACGAAGTGGATATATTCTGAGATTTATTCACACCATCGACTCTTAGAGAAGGGATTGTTCATTCATTTTTCACGCTCACTCAAACTCGTTCATCTAAGGATTTGAAATAAGCTGTCATCCGAACCTTCTAGTGCGTATAATTGCTCCTATCAAAGTATAAGATGATAGATGAAAGACTAGCTAGTACTCATCTAGATTATTCTAGGTCAAGAATCGAAATTATGCTCTGATACCAATTGAAAAAACGATGTTTCGACCCATTTTGCACCAAGAGGGGGTGAATAGATATTCTATGTTGAATTTAATTTAAAAAAATAATCTCCAACAATTCATAAATTATAAAGTCTAGATATGCATGAGAAAAGTGTCTAGCACAACAATCAACAAAGCAAGTAATAAATGTGCTGAAAAATAAATAACTCCAAGAATAGCTTACGAAGGAAAAATCCTTGAAGAACTTGTCGAGAGGAAAAAAATCTGGTGGCACCTCATGTCACCAAATGATCTACTATGAATAGGTTGAACTTACAGATCTGTTCTAGTTATAAAGAAACCTTTATAGACTTTGACCTTCTGTAACTATCCAAAGCACTACTTGATTGTGCACTCTAGCACCTGCTCCAAAACTTTTGGACTTCGTTTCCTGTATGGATCTCTAAGAACGAACTTGTTCTTTCTCAACAGGAACTCCGATCACCTCTCATATCAACAAAACTCTGAAGATATATGGTAGATGATTTTTGGTGTTTTAGTTTTGGATGTAGAAGAGAATTTTAAAACAATCCGTTTCTTCAAATCTCATATCTTCTCTCATTTATTCTTCTCTCAACACAATGAAATACAAGAGTTTCTATTGTGTAAAAATTGTATTTCACAATTTTAGGTGGTTTAGGAGTGTTTAGAGGTTGAAATAGGAAAAATAGGGTTTCCCTCGCCTAGATAGGCGCTCGAGCTCCCTCTTGTCATTCATCGAAAACGTGCTCAAGCACCTTCTAGATGTTCATCGAGCACTCAAGTTCTGAAAAATGCACCAGAGCTCCTTTTGGATGTTCATCGAGCTCATATGTTCTGGAAATTGTGCTCAAGCAACTTTTGGACGATCATCGAGCATACATGTTCTGGGACAAGTTGAGTTATTCCACTGCCATTATTTTTTATGAAATAATCAACTATTAACACCCATCAACACAACCCCAATTACAGCACAATTTAATGATTTTGGACTTGGAACTTGTCAAGACTTATTTAGACCTAACAAATAGTCAATTGTTATTTTGGCCTATTATCTCTTTCATATAGCTTAATTTATTGGAATTACTTCAACCTAATGAACCAAGATTCGTTAGGTTTATGCAAGACATTCCACAACCTTGAAATCGTCCTTCGCTTAATGTGTTCTCAGTTAGCTCACGTCCCCTTGGTGTATACATTTGTTTCTTATTTCATGCATTATAGTGTGACCATATCTCCATCCTAATGCCCTCAACATTTTAACATTTAGCAACCTAATACTCAGTTGCTTAAGCATAGCTCTAAACGATCCATCCATATAATTTGCCTTCAACTTGGTAGTACCTTCTTGTCATATAAATGTTTTATAGCACTTGTAACATTTCGTAAAAATCACTGTAACCACATCAACATCTTCAATTCCTCTGTCCTGGTTACTAATCAGTAATCATACAAAGTACCTAAAAATCATTGTTTGCTAGAACCTTTATTATTGTTGATATCACCTTGTTTTGTATCATCTGTTAAACTACCTACCTGGATCCTCTTGTTTACTCAAGTTTGGGCCATGTATGTAGATAGGCAGAGGTGGGATGACCTTTCGTAATATTTCATGTAATAGAAATGATGCCTTGAACGGACCTAAAACTGAACAAATTGCTTTCTCCTGTCCACTAGTTTCTTTAGTATTCGAGTGTATTTATGTATAAAATATCTTTTGTATCGAGAGTAAGCAGTTCGAGCTCCTTGTCAAGGTCGTGATCAACATTGTTACTATCATCAATATTGATACCATCAACAAGAAAACATTTACCCTTGTTATCTAAGAACTTGTTTGTAGCAATGAAGGGCTTTGGAGTTTGTTGCTATGTATTTGACCAATTAAGATCATTTAGTCTCAATAGAACATATCACTGAAATCTGCCTGAGGATAAGGCTAACTGGAGTAGAAAGGAGTAGAGAGTACTTTTTCACAAGAAACGACCATTTTTC
The DNA here is from genome assembly GCA_903798405.1 of Fraxinus platypoda. Taxonomy (NCBI): domain Eukaryota; kingdom Viridiplantae; phylum Streptophyta; class Magnoliopsida; order Lamiales; family Oleaceae; genus Fraxinus; species Fraxinus platypoda. The sequence continues at coordinate 16,561 of CAIGRT010232686.1, forward strand.
TAATTCCATAATATTCGACATTTGCAGTTTGTTTAGAGAATCATATGAAGCAAAAGTAGTTGCCGTTTAATCTGGTATAATTTAGGCATTTCATGCTAATGAGTATTCTAGTTGGTTGTTTGATGGCATTTGAAAATAGTGGTGGTTACTCGGCTATAACTACATTTGTCTAAATATTTTACATTCAAAAGCCATTGTGCTTTATCTCTGCCGATCTGTTGCTACTGCAAACCTTGTTGCTTTAACTTTCCTGTCTTTAGTAATAGTCCTCTGCTTAGTCTCGAACTCGAGTCCTGTACTCATCTGACTCTAAAGCTCTAATCTAAAATTCAAGCTGATCATGAGAGGACTACACTTTTGGAGTATAGAAGCTAGAGTTTCAAACTAAAGCATCCTGACGAAGACGTATCTACTCGTGGAAGAGGCTAACTACGATTGTCGTAGTCAAGTGACAGTCTTCTATAACTTGAGTCAGATCTCTCTAAAGTTGCTTCTAGAGCTGCTTTGTGATAGAATAATCTTTGTAAGATAATGCTTCTGTGTAGGTTTTTGTATTCCTTGTTTCGGATATAAAGTTTCCAACAATGTGATATCTAATTTCCACTAGTGATGTCAAGTTACTCTTTTCTTAGGTGTCGGGGTGGTTAATTTAATTAGTGGAAAATGAAGTTTCAATTCGTGTGAGCTTCTTGTATGCTTTGTTGGTGTGTTGTTGGGAGTATTGCCAAGTAGCAAATAGTGCATTGTAATGCTTGGCTTATCACGGGAAGATGATGAAATGAGTTGGTATATGTTATTTCTAGTTTCCAAATACTTGTGAAATTTACCTCCTTGGTGCTTGTCGAGGCAAGCAAGCTTATAAAACTGAATGCTTTTGGACTTGAGACTATCTTACACCATCAAAATAATTTGCAGTATTGGTCTCGTCTGATGGTTTTAAGAATATTTTCTGGAATTTTGTTTCAGTAAAGAGGGAAGGTCCCTATTCCAACGAAAGAATTAAGCAATGGCTCAATGATATAGAAAGCAGTTAAATCTTATTGGATTTTTAATAGGATCGAAAGCATGCATTTCATTTTAACTCAAATAAGTGAGCTAGAACTTTGTGATAAAAAGTGCCATTTATTGGTGTCATACGCATTCCGAATGTCCAATTTCAACCCAAAAATTGAACAGAAAAAGGCAAAAAATTGTTAAAAGAACTCTTAAATTCTAAATTAGATATTATAATCGAAGTAATATAATTTTAGTCTAGGGGCATTTCTACCGAAGGAATATCATTGCAAATTTTAAGCAAGAAAAGGACTACAATTAGTTCTTTACTATTGCTAATTGTGTGCACCCTTGGCACTTGCTGGCACGTTGTCAGTGGTCATCCAGTGTTTCATGAGCTTAAGTTTTGGTTCATATTTATGAACTGTTTTATAAATACTCAAGTCGTGATGCAAGTTTTCGGAACCTTTGGTCAGAGAAGTTAATATAAATACTATTAGAAGTTCACACACTTGCAATATACTCGTAAGCATTAGATATAAGAGTGAAGCTTGTCATATGGTCACTTAAAAGGCTATGATCGACGGGTTAGGGGCTTAGACCTAAGTATAGGGATTAGGGTGGGTGGGTGGGCGGGCAGAGAATTTAGGAAGGCGTTATGTACTTTTGGAAGTTGGGATGGGACGTGCATTATGTTTTTACAATTTTAGAAAAATGTTATTTATTATCATTATCATTCTCATTTTTCTACGTTACTCATTTCTAACCACACATTCTCCATATACAATAATATTACACATAAACCAAAAAATTCTTCTTACTTTTTAACCACACATTCTTTACATCAATTACTATTCAAAAATCATTCTCATTTTTCTACGGTACTCATTTCTAACCACACATTCTCCAAATAAAATAATATTACACATAAACCAAAAAATTCTTCTTACTTTTTAACCACACATTCTTTACATCAATTACTATTCAAAAATTCATTCTTCAAAAGAATGGGTGTCAAACGGGCACATAGTAATATGACAATCAATTAGCATCACATCTCTCTCTCTTTCGTAAAATTGAATTGTTCAATCATATTATTTTACATAGACTGTCACATCATTAATGTTCCATCAGTATAATGATAAATATTATTATTATTTTACAATTTCCATCTCTTTTACTTAGAGCCTTTTAGAGCAACATTTTTGTCAAGAATGCATTTTGGAATAGTGATTTGATAGAGAATATGTGGTGAAAAAATAAATTTTTTTTTTTTGAATTTGCGTGTAATATTATTTTATCGAAGAATTGTGGTTAAAAATAAGAGAAAAATATATTTTATAAATAATGAGGACCAAACGATGGCTTATTATTATTATTATTATTATTATTATTATTATTATTATTATTATGTTAAGAAAAATAGTATTTAAATTTAAAAACATTAATAAACAATAGAATAAAATAAAATAAAAGACTAAGGATGGGTTCGAGATGTGGAATATGTTCCCAATCCGTCCCTGGGGGTGGAGGCTGCCGGGACATTTTTCCACTTTCATGGGTGATAACTTTTGTATGATGACGATTGGTTTTCGAAGTCTTATGAAAGGTTTATAGCTTGTAGGCAGTATTCTAAAAGGCGTAAAGTGTGATTAAACATGGAGGCGAAACTTCAAACTTTATAAGTTTAAGCGAAACTAGGCGTAAAAAAAAATGTTTTCCTATTTTTTATATTATTTTAAATTTTAATCACTTTAAAAATCATTTAATAATTAAAATAATACGTATGAAACATTTAAAATTATAAAATATTATATTTACTTAATAATTTCTAAAATTAGTTAATTGTACAATTTTCAAGTTTTCAAAATATAAAAACTAGACCATGTTTCATAATTTCAATTTTCAATTAGACAAATTCTACTGAATAGATTTATAGAAACTATGTACATGCTTTCGAAGTTTCAATAAAATAACGAATAATTACATAATGTAGATAACACCGTAGCTTAAATTTTATTTAACTATTTATCGAATAAAGTTATTTTTTAACTTTTGTACATATAAAATATTTTTAAAATTTGAGTCAAATGAAAAGTTTTTTTTAAAAATACAAAAATTAATAAACTTAAGTAAAATAAAAGACTTCAAAAAAAAATAAAAATAAAATAACTAATAAAGCACATCTAGAAATGACGAAAGAGATGATGAAAAAAATTCAGACATTTAGGTGTAAAGTGAGACGTTTTGTCCGAACTTCGAGTGTAGGCGGTGTCTAAGCGAGCGTTTTAGAACACTGCCTGCAGAGACAGAGTTAGGATAAAGGAGTTATGGGGACAAATTTCATAAAACTTTAATTCTAAGGGGAAAATTGAAAAACTATAAGAAATCGTTTTAAAATCTTGTGCAAAATATTGAAAAATCTTAGTTTAAGGCCTTAAAATTGAAATTTAATGTGGGAGCAACTAATTCCACTGCCTTCACGCTAAATCCATCCATGATAGCCTGTATGATAGGTAGAGGATGCATTTCTTTATAAAAAATCAAAAAATATTTCCTTTTCTACACTTTTAGATAGAGAATCTTTAGTTCTCAACTAGTACATGAGACCGTGTAGTTATTAACATATACAAACAAACAAGTGAGGCATCTCAAAGGAATTTTTAACATAAGATGCTTCCTATTTTAAGTAGTCGGCCCTTAAATTATATTTCAAAAAACTCTTTAAATTAATGTTTTAATTTAAAGAGTAAATTTGATTCTTCAAATTTGAAGAACTAAACTCACTTTTTATAATTAAATGCATTCAAAATATTTCAATTTTCAATAAAAAAAAATACAGTAATTTAGAGAAAAATTAGTGAAAATAAAAGATAGGAAAAAAACCATAAGTATTTTTGCGAAATAGTAAAATTAAGTGTTAAATATGAAGAGCGTATTCGAGTAATTTAAAAAAAAAAATTCTCTAAATTTATAGATGTTTTCTAAATTATAAAATATGCTCTTTAAAAATAAAAAGTTTATTGGAGATACTTATAGGATATTGTTTCCAAACTTTATATTTTAAAATGGGAGAGTTGCAACTGGAGTCTTGGCCTTCAATTTGTGAGAATTAAATCCAAACTTTTTATTTTTGTATTCACAATCTTAAACATTTCATCTTTATGGCAGCTGCAGGACATATGGAATGAATTCGTCCATTCCTCCATTAATTGACCAAAAGTCAACAAATTTACCAAATTATGACCAATTTTGAAAGGGTAAAATGATAAATTTATATTTTATATGATAAAATAATTAGATAAAAAACCAAAAATAAATAAATAAATCACTACTCATTTTCTTCAAACTCCAAAACCAAAAACCAGTCAGTGTTAACAACCATCACTACAAATCGCCACCACCGTCATACCCAAATCTCAGACAACTACGCAAACAATCTCACTCAATTTGAAAACCACAATCTCACCAAGTTTAAAAACCACATTATAAATGTATAGACATGATGGACATCTCATTTTTCAAGGTTAGATCGATAATCTGAGCGTGCATTTGTCAAGAATTAAATTAGTTGTACATTCATTTTGTACAACTAGTTTGACATTGAATGATGAGTCAAGATCATTGACCTGCAAAGAGAAATTTCTTAGTACTCTAAACTCAAATTAAGAGACAGGTATGAGCCCAGATTTCAAATTTACTTCCCAATTACTTCATTGCTCAACCTTTTTTCCTCAAAAGGCAATTACTGGAGTGTTGAAAAGGGAGTTAACAGACTTGAAGTCCACTGCTACAAAACTAAGGCTGGGGCGAGGTGCGTGGGTAGGGTTATAGCAAGAAATGCGGGAAGTTTGAGGGCATGTGGAAGGTCCAATGGAAAAGAGCGATGCTGTGTATAGAAAAAGTTTTGACAATTTTTTTACAAATGCACACTTGGCAATATTTTGTAAGTAGATGATTAAAAAAAAAAAAAAAAAGCCATACAGGTGTTGCCGGTGTAGCACTTGGCTTTTGTGAGTAATTGCCCCAGAATCAAAGTGGATCACTGTGTGACAGCTATCAATTGTGGTCTCTTTTTTGTTGACTTTATATTGATATAAAGATGCATTTGATTCGTGTCGATAGAACTAGCATATTTTATGCAGTCGCGTGAATGCGGTTTGCAGTGGCGATAATGGCAATGGGCAATGCGACATTGTATGTGTGGCAGTGTGGGTAACCATGATCGGCAGTGATTGATTTTTGGTGTTGGGATGGGTGGGGGTTGAAGATGTATAATCTATTTATTGATAATTGTATTACCACTATAAAATTTGTTTGTTACACTATAATTTTAAATAATTGTTTAATCTATTTAAATGGTCCTAAGTAAAATTACATTAATAGCCATCATTTTAAATATTTTTTTGAACTAATTTTTTTACCACATCCACCAAGACAAAATCATTCATTTCCCTTCTGCACTTTATCACAATAAGCTATATGGTGACTCCATGATGAGCTAGCTTACATTGTTCATTCCCCAAATCAGTCCCTTTTTTTTTTTTTTTCATAAAATTTTAAGCAATCACAAATTCTCATATCTACTTTTGT
>CAIGRT010232704.1:0-11764 GCA_903798405.1 Fraxinus platypoda
CTGGGGTTGCAAGCCCACAAATGCATTCTTAGTTCGCAAATAGCTAGACTGTCTTAAGTTTCAACGAGCAACATCAAATTTCACAAACTTTTAGTTGAATTTAACTCAAAATATTCCAATAACAGTAACGAGAAATCAAACAAGAATTTTGAAATCAGCATAATAATAGATTTTTCTATAACATTACTAAGTAGTTCAGTTCAATATTCTGTAAATTTCCCCTACTTAAAAAGAAAAATAGAAGCAACCTTTTCCGTTTACGTTTAGCAGCTTCACGGGTCTTCCTCTTCTTTTTCTGCTGCGTACTTTCAAAAAACCTTCTACGCTTGCATTCCTGAAGAACACCCGCCTTCAACACCTCCCTGCGGAACCTGCCAACAAGTTTTTCTTCAGGCTCATTTACACCGGCAAGAATCTGAACATTCCAACTACGCTTAAACAATAGCGGCTCATCAAAAGCCTGATGTAGAAGAACGTTAGAAGAGTAAAAGGGATATGGGTATTCTTCTTTGTGGGTTTTTGCAGGTGATTTTGATAGTATTACAGGGATCAAGAGGTGGGTTTTGGGTTGCAGAGGTGGTTTGAAGTTGGTATGCGGTAGGGGGAGGTGGGGTCGGTGTATTGGTGCCAGCTTCAAGAGGGCCATTGTTTGATTTTGGTGGGAGGCAAGGGTTTTGGCTGCATTTGGGAAAGTAAATATGTAATAATTTTTAGGGATAATTTCATCCTCAGTCCCCAACTTCCATTTTATAGCAATTTCGTCCCGACTACCTGCCTTGTGCGGCGATCTGATCCCCAGGATCAACCCCATTTTTCCTATCAATGTTGTTACGCCTTCTATGACGAGGCTCCAGATTTCCACAACATGGCAGCTAACTAGCAAGCCAATCAGGCTCACATTCCACATCATCATCCTACCTAGTCGAGGTGATATATTACTTTCGTCGAAGTGCCATGAAGAGGCCGACCTTCCATGGCTTGGCGAGGTGTTATACATGTTGCATGGAGGAAATCCAAGGCAATTAGCTTCTTCGTTGATGAGAAGTGTCTCCCACCTCGTCTCTTCCAAAAGATCTTCTATGATTGATTGATGTGACCTCGTTGCAGTAGCCACTATTCCAAGTCAACTTGTCAAGTCTACTACTTACATATCAGGCCTAACTCAACTTATGATAGATGGATTGATACCTATGAGAGGACGTCTCGACCATCAGGATGAGGCCACGTATCTTTCCATCCGACTGTTAATATCACACATGTTCTAGTATAAAAGCTTACACGTAGTGCTATTTGAAAGTAATGAAACTTCATTTACTCAAACTATAAATTTGTTCTCATTACTCTCCATATTACACACTCTCTGATCCAGCCCTCTTACACTTAGTGGCTTGCGTTTTAAACACGTCTTACACTCGAACATTTATACTTTAATTGAATTGACAGTCGAAGTGCTCGTGACTGCCTCCCTCATTATTGGAGAAGGTTGCGTGTGATTTACGATTTATCTAAATGTGAAAGAGCAAGATTTACGTGGACGTGAGAGGAGTCAGCATTTATTGACCACGTCCAAGGTAAACAAATGCCACTCCACCACCATCGGAGAAAAAGTAAAGCTTAATTACTTAAAGCTTAGGTTAAACCTTTAATATTTTTAATTTCAAATAATAATAAAAAAGACATGAAAAATTATCGACTCCATTACACAAAATAGACACAAAAAAAGAAGTATTGAAATGATATTATAAATAAGGAGATTGCTGTCTCTAATCTTGCCACTTAATAATTCTGGGTACTATTATTCGATGAATTGATCACTCCATGCTCTTGTTTCGGATGATAAGAGGTTTTAGAAGATGTTATGTTAGTTCTAGAACTCAGACATGCTCTTCCTAAAGGTGATACGGAAGTTTAGAAGTCGTTGATTTGTTACTAGAGTTCGAACATATGGCCCCCGTTTAGGCTCCATTTTCTTAAAACTCATTTCAATCACACATATTCCCATAAAAATAATGTTACACATAAATTCAAAAAAATTCCTTATTTTTTTAATAACACGTTCTCCAAAAAATCACTATTTTAAAACACATATTCCCTTGAAATTTCATTTTAGTGGAACCCAAACACAACCATGATATAAAGGTGTCAAAATGATCGGACTACTTCGACCTAACCCATTGAGCTAACAAACCAAGACGGTCTGATCCTTTAAATATGATAGGCCCCGTAACGGTTCAAGGGCCGATTCAAGTTGCTTGTAAAAATTAAAGAGAAAAATACATAACTACCAACATTTAAAGATACACTTTCAAACTTGTGAAATTCTTTTAAATATCATGTGGTGATAATTCAATAGGTTGAAGTCACAATAACATATAATTATACTTACAGTTACGTACGAGTCACAAATAATAGGATTTCACAATAACACAAAATTTAGGTCACGATTGCAAATTTACTCACAAATCACACATTTTTATTGATTACAACTTATTAATCAACTACAAATTATCAATTAATTGATCACAATTTATTTTTCGAGCACAAATTATCAAATTAGTTGCTCACAACTTATTTATCGATCACAAATTATTAAATTAACCGGTGACAATTACCTAATTAAATTGTCACAAATTATCATTTGTTTTCCCTACCTCACCTTACTCCTTTTACCATTGTAGGCATCACCCAAAACGCGCCTCGAACACATCACCACTACAACCACCACCTTCAACAAACTAAAACTATCATCGCTTGCACCCCACCCATACCCACCGCACCACAACTCATCATCACACACACAACACCGCCCACAACTTACCATCGCACATACATTGCCCTACCAACACCACCGCACCACAACCTACCATCGTGCACACAACAACAACATACTATGAAGTGGTGGCGACAACGACAAGCACGCGTTGTGCATCCATCATCGTTGTGCGTGTTTGTAGCCGTGCCTTCGATGTTGGAGAAGTGAAGAAGTTGCCGATGAGGAAGGTGACCATGCCGGAGAAAAATGGAATGAAGTTGAAGTTTTTGTGACCTATTGTTTGGATGGAAAATGAATTGGGATTGTGGTGGGATGGACGGGGGTGGGGTACACCTAATTTTATAAGGAATAACTTTATGATCTGATTATTGAAATAAAAAAGTAAAAAATATGCGTGTCCTTTTCTCTTTATAAATTAATCAAACTCAAACATTAAGCCCATGTTTAAGACTTATTATTTACCAACTCATTTTTTTTCTCAAAATCATTTTCAACTATATATTTTCTCAATAAAATAAATTTATATGTAAAATAAAAAAATTTCTCTATTTTTTAATGACATATTCTACAAAAATTCACTATTAAATAATCTATTTTTTTTTTTCAAATAATGAGAGTCAAAACAAATTAAGTGATCAACATTCGTAATTACTATTCATTATTCATGAATTTCGTAAGATTACTTAGGCCATGTTTGATGGCAATTGTGTTAAAATGATGTTTCGAATAATAATTTTTTAAAGAATGTATGGTTAAAGAGTGGAGAATTTTTTTGAAATTACGGGCAAAATATTTTACTGTATGAATATATGGTTAAAAATAAGTATGAAAAATAATTTATTTTATTTTAAAAGAGTCAAACAGGGGATTTAATCTTTTTTTGTTCTCTTTATAAATTATTTATTAATTTGGCAATTGAGAATATTCATATTGCTTTAGAAAAAATAATTAGCAATCTCCTCATTTTAGCTACGGTTTTTACTTTCTACACGCACCTCCTAGCCTCGCCAAAAAACCCAACGACATTCGTTGATAGTACTCTCCCATGTTCAGTGGAAACTCTAAACCTCGAGTTAATTTAATAAATGGTCATTGAAGTTTGCTATGATTACTACTTGCTAATCGATCTTTAAAAAGGTATCCATTGTTCACCGTACTTTACTATATAATACTACTTACTCGTCGAGATTTAAAATGTTACTCGTTGTTCACCTAAATTTGAATAAAGTTATTCGTTCTTCATTGAACTTTGCTATAGATAACTTTGATGAAAATGATATGGGTGATTTATGAGTAACTTTATTCAAATTTGGATGAAGAACAAGTAACTTTTTAAATTTCAGCGAGCAAATAGTAACATATAATATAGCGAAGTTCAGTGAGAAAAAATTAATTTTTTGAATTTAGGTGAGCAAAGTAGTAACATATAAAAAGTTTAGTGACCATAAAGTAAATTAACTCCTCTAAACCTCTCTCTCTTCCCACCATGGCGACTGCGGCGGTAGCCGAGGCCCGGAAGGTCCCGCGGCCTGGGCGCGGCGGAGTAATCCCTCACGGATTATCAGAGGAGCCAGGAGGAGCCCCGCGTCCGGGCTATGACTGAAATCGTAAACAACACGGTGAACCTCTCGCGCAAAGGCCAAGACGTGGACCTTAACGCCCTCAAGTCCGCCGTGTGTCGGAAGTACGGGCTGTCGAAGGCCCTGAAATTAGTAGAGATGATTGCAGCCCAACCGAATGCGGAGAGGGAATCCCTCTTGCCCAAGCTCAGGGCCAAGCCCGTCCGCACTGCGTCCGGGATTGCTGTTGTGGCTGTTTTGTCGAAACCCCGCATATCGCCACCACCGGAAATATTTGCGTGTACTTCCCTGGTGGGCCGGATTCGGACTTTGAGTACAGTACGCAGTCTTACACTGGATACGAGCCCACCAGCATGAGAGCTATTCAAGCAATCAAGATTTTTACTATTATTATTATTTTTTGTTAGTTTTTTGGAAGCCAAGAATCGAGCTTTGAAGCTGGAAGTATAATTATAACATATCTTTCTTACGTGAAGTATTTAATTGTCATCTTAGTATTTAGAATTGTTTTTTTAATGTACTTGATCGAGCCTTCTATTCATGCCGGGAAAAAAAATTATATATTGGTTCATCACCTAAAATCATATAATAGAAGTAAAGGAAGAATATTGCTGGGAGGAGGGAGAGGGGAATTGTGGTGCCGTTGCTTGGCCTTAACTGTTATTGGTTTTTCTGAAATAACCACCACGGATTACAGTGATCAATGTTCTATTAATGTTGATTTAACTTTTGACCAATTAACATGACCCCTTACGTTTGGAGTTACTAAAATAGTTTGGTTAAGAGATGCAGATTTTCTTTTGTTTTTTGTTTTTTTGCTAAATAAAGAACAAAAAGATATAAATGAAGTATTTTATTGATCACTGGTATTCATGTTCCAGATATAACCCATATGTCCAGGCGAGAAGCAGAATTGATCAGCTTAAAAGATTGGGTCACAGTGTCGATAAGGTATGCTCTGTCTGCTCATGCTGGAGTTTGTCCATTTGGTTTTGGAACCAATTAAATTAAATTTTTTTTTTTCGAATGTTACAATGCAGGTTGAATTCATCTTGATAGGTGGTACCTTTATGTCACTACCATCAGAATATCGTGATTATTTTGTAAGGAACCTTCATGATGCGTTGTCGGGTCATATTTCTGCCAATGTTGAAGAGGCAGTGACCTACTCTGAGCACAGTGCAGTAAGGTGTATCGGAATGACTATTGAAATGTGAGCGACATTGATCTTTTATTTATTGTGGTGATATATTACAATTCCATCCGTTCTGACTTTTTCATAGATGGTTCCAATTGTGAACAGATTTCCAAGACCGGGAATGGGTTGGAATCATAGAGTAATGTGAATAGTGATTCTTAGCTTTAGTAAGCCCTTGTTTGACATCCTTTAATTTAATTTATTTCTTATACTCATTTTCAACCATACATTTACACAATAAGATATTTTACATGTAAACCCAAAACTTTTCTTTACTTTTTAACTACACATTCTCCAAAAAATACTATGCAAAATAATGTTTTTTAAATTTTAAGGATGTCAAACAGGGGCTAAATATATTTCTTTCTTCTATTAGTTCTTGTATATTGTCAAGTTATTATTAAACCCTGAAAGGGAGGAGATAAAGTGGAGTACCTTTTAATATTCTTTACCCTGCCTACTGGTAGATGTTGACATTCACTGGAATAACAGTTTCTCTTCATATGTCTGTGGTATTTGGAATTTTATATTTTGTTGTGTGATTTTTTGCAACACTGGCAGCTCATTTTAAGTGCTGAGTGGCATTTGTTGTGATATAACAGAAGGCCAGACTACTATCTTGGACCACATTTGAGGCAGATGCTTTCTTATGGTTGTACACGACTGGAGATCCGGGTGCAAAGCACATATGAGGATGTTGCCCGTGACACCAATACGGGCCACACTGTGGCAGCTGTGGCTGATTGCTTTTGCTTGGCAAAGGATGCTGGTTTCAAGGTGTTTCTCTCAACTATCTTTTTTTAGTGATCTTTAGTCTTGAATGAAGCAATTCTTCCCATATTTTCCTAAGTTAATAAAAGTAGGTTTAGCTCCCTGCAGACATGTTTCCCCAGTTAATATAACATTTTCATAGAAAAGCCTATTCATAGATAATGGGCAGGGATTCCTAAAGGTAAATAGCAGGCTCGAGTGAGTAGTGGTATCTGAACATTTCTCCTAGTTCTGTGGTTTTGGAACTTTCTTAGTTTTGCCTTCAATTGGGAAGCAAGTTAAGCTTGATAATTTTGACGGTGAAGCAATGAGAAGTTTAATTTTAAGTTCTGGGAACTGGTGATTCTTACAGAGTTGAAGTGAGTAGTAGCGTCCAAACATATCTCCTAGTTATGTGGTTTGAAACTTGCTTACTTTTGCCTTCACTTGAGAAGCAAGTTAAGCGATAATTTTGACAGGTAAGAGATAGAGAACTTTAGTTTTAATATTTGGTAACGGGTGATTCTTACGGAGTTGAAGAAAGAAGAAACATATGACTCACTTCTTGACCAGTAAGGCATTCCTAGGCAACGACATCAAGAGAGCCTCAAAAGCTTGGTAATAGTTCGATAATCTAATAGATCTTTGTCCCTAGCCTTTGACAACTTAAGAAAGAGCTTCAACAAGGTATCGTCAGGACTAGGGATGGCAAAAAAAAAACCTGACAAACCCGATACCCGCGGGCCTTGCCCCGAACGGGGCGGGGATTACCCGCTTATTCGGGTATTCAGGTCGGGGACGGGTAAAGGGTGCCCCATCCTGCCCCGTTTAATTTTTTCTTTTAATTTTAGAATTCAATACTTTAAATGAAAAATTTCACGAAATTTCATTAATTCTAATAGAAAATGGCAACTAAAATTATTTGTCTGTCTAATGAATGAGGGTAATAAAATAAATTATCAAAAATTTTAAAAAATATATAAAAAATTAAACGGGGTTGTAAACAAGACAAGGGCCCCGCCCCGTCTTAAAAGGGATAACGGGGCGGGGAATTGCTTGTCGGGGCGGGGGAGGTTGCCTCGCCCCGTTGCCATCCCTAACTCAGGAGTAGCCGTCTTATCTAATGGAACTCTGTTGTTTTATTAATGTTAAAATGTCCAATAGATTGAATCTATGACTACCTAATTGCTTCAATGATCGTCAACGTGGACTTTTGCCAGCTAGGGAATCAGGGTTTAATCCACATTTAGGGGTCTCGACCTTTTTTCTCTTTAACATTTGGTTAAAACTATCTAGAAATTGTCCCCTCTCTTGACTTCAGAAGAGTACATGCTCGTTTGGCATGCATTGCTTCTGGAGGAATTTACCTTAAATGATGTTTGAGAATTAATTTCTGAAAGAACATCTAATGTAAGAGTTTTTAGAGAAAGTTAAATTAGACCAATTTTCTTTAAAATCTCTTCTAATTAAAAAAGTACCTTTATAAAATTAATAAGAACGGAATCAAAAGCAGTTTTTGAGTATCAAAGCTCCTTTTGACTTGTCAAAAGTCATGTCAAATGGCGATACAAGTAACATATAAGCTTTTGGAGGCCCTTTGCTCATACTAGGACTTGGCATGTCAAAGCTTATGTTTGGGAAAGCATTATAAGTTACTTATAATTTACGGTCAAAGTCAAACTTTAATTTTAACTACAATCACAACTACTACCCTATTTAATATTCACACATTTCATGGGACCACTACTCCTCTCATCATAATCTCCTTGTAAGGAGATTATAACGAAACCTCAAAAACTGCTTTTTGCTTCTTAAAAGTCATACCAAACAGGCTCTACATGTAACGTATAAGCTTCGGAGGTCTTTCACACATGCTAAGACTTGGCCCTGTCAAAACCTATGTCTGGGAAACATTATAAATTCGTTAATTTATTGTCAAACTTTAATTTTAACCACACTTTCACAACTATTACCCCACTTAATATCCACACATTTCAATGGGACCAAGGAGATTATAATGAAACCTAAACACATACACAAAATCTTATATACACTAAACTGAGGGCATGGCTTCCGAACCATAAAACTGCACCTACTAAAACTTCCAGTTAGTGTCTTAAAATAATACCCTTTAACTCTCATTGCAGCTCCTTGTATTTCAGGGAGTTCCCGAGATATCCTGGTAAAAACAAACTCCCGGTGAATCTGTTGAGAACCAACATCAATACTAACATCCTTTCAGGTCCTCCCTATTGTGCCAACTTAAAGGTCGAGTTGTGGTAGTATCTTCTTCCTTTGTGTAATGGGAAATGTTTACCACTATTTTGCTTATTGAATATATTGACATCTTAAAATGAAGAAAAGAAGTCAGGAAAAGATAATTTCTTATGGTCTTGTGAGTAGGTATTGCAATACTCTGCAATGCAGCGCAATATCTTGATATCTTCTGCCATTTTTCATTTCAATGTGGTTTGTGAGTTAATGCTGTTTTCAAGGCTCTAATTTTGCCCGCTTCTGATTATAGATCTTGTTTTCTTTTGTTTTTCGTGGTGCTAAGTTCCATGCATTTTATTATAGGTAGTTGCTCATACGATGCCTGACCTTCCAAATGTTGGGGTTGAGAGAGACTTAGAAAGTTTCAAGGAGTTCTTTGAGAGTCCTTCATTTAGGGCAGATGGGCTTAAAATCTATCCTACACTTGTGATTCGTGGAACTGGTCTGTATGAACTTTGGAAAACTGGCAGGTACGATTTCTGCTTTACACGTTACAGGCATATCGTTCTCTCTTTCTTCAATTATTGTTTGAATATCACGATTGCTTATTATTATGTTGTTATGACCACGTTCTCAGGTATAGAAATTATTCACCGAAACAGCTTGTGGACATTGTTGCTCGAATTCTGGCAATGGTTCCCACATGGACTCGTGTTTTTATAGAGTTCAGCGAGATATTCCTATGCCTCTAGTTACTTCTGGTGTTGAGAAGGGGAATCTACGAGAGCTAGCTTTAGCTCGGATGAATGATTTGGGCTTGAAATGCCGTGATGTTCGAACACGTGAAGCTGGGATCCAAGTATGTGATAAATGTTTGTTTGCATTTGAAAAATCTATGTTATTTTATGCCGTGGCTGATAATCTTTTGAATGAGATTAGGACATTCACAACAATATAAAGCCAGAAGAAGTTCAGCTTGTTCGCCGTGATTATACTGCAAATGAGGGATGGGAAACTTTTCTTTCATATGAAGATACACATCAGGTGTGTCAACTGTCATGCTTCTTTGTTTGTTCTCTTTCTATATCAGGCGTTTTCTCTAAAAGAAAACTACAAATGTAACAGAACACATGAAAAGGCAAAATCAAGAGTCTGCAATAAAACATATTTTTACATATTTTGTTTATGTACTTCATCATCTTCATGCATGTTGATACGAGACATCATATAAATAGAATAACCTGAAAAGAAAATAGCATGAAAATCTGGTATGTGCATTTAACAAATTTTGTAGATGAGTTTTATTACATGCGCAAGTTCTATTCTATTTTCCTTTCAGTTGGTTCAGTTTATATGATGTCTTGTATCAATATACATGAAGATGAAGTAGAGAGAGAATAGATGGAAGAATTGTATGAAACCATTAGGTATTCATTGATTGCAGTTCAAACAATTTTCTATATGCTAAATGAGCGGAGGGCTGCTATAGTTGATATGTGGAGCGATGTTGGACACAATGAGAATATTGAAAATTTAAGTAGGTTTAATTTTTTTTATTTAAGAGCACTGAAGCGCTTTAAAAAAATTGTTATTTTGGTTATTTTTCTAATTGATTATCAATAGATTATTGAATATAAGAAGTAACTTGGATGAAATTTCGTTTAAACATTTATTCAAAGGTGCCACATGCTATATTTTCTTGATTTTAACCCACTAGCCATTTGGAAGCCATTAATCAGTTTGCTCGAAAAGATAAAAAGAGAGTACTAATAATTTATGTCATTGACTTTTCACATAGTTGACTTCAGTTTAGCATGCTATTCTCGCAGAAAATAATTAGAATATTGTCCATTCAACAATATTTTCTGAATTTATATTAATGCAACTAAATAAGTTATTGCACAGTGTCTCTAGACTTTTCATTTGGTATTTAAAAAATAAGTTAATAAAAGTCGGGAAAAATCTATAAAATTAATAGAACTTCATGAAGTTTACTAAAATCAGTCACTTAAAAAATGTCTTATCAAAGGATTTAAAATTATAAATTAAATACATCCCCTTGGGATAATAGTTCTGGATCATCTCTTCAAGTTTTCACTTATTATACTAAGTTCTTGTGGCAATTTTATTCTGTCATCACCATGCGCGTACTTGTTGGACTTATATTTTGAATAATGTTACTATTTTGTGATACATTATCATTTTTCACTTGCTGCATGACGAAAATTTTACGCCCTTTAAGCATCAAAATTTGGTGTCTTGTTTATGTTATTTGATCTTCTTTTTTTTGAATCCCGTTCACCCTCAGAAAGAAAGAAAAATGGAAAATTGTCTTATTAGCTTATCAGTCATCATGAACTTGTTTTTCCGCTCTTATGGCATTACATTGAAAATAGAAAATTAAGGGGCTGTTCTTTTCGTGTTTCAGTTTTGTGTTTTGAGTTTTGAATTCATTTTGTGTTTTCTGTTTTGAGTGTCTGTTTTGGAATTGTTGAAAACGTGTTCTCTTTGTCATTCTGTCTGTTTCTCAAAATAGAAAACTTGAAAAAAATGAAGTCCAAACATGCAGTTCTCTTCGTGTTTTAGTTTTGTGTTTTGAGTTTTGATTTCATTTTGTGTTTTGTGTTTTGAGTGTCTGTTTTGAAATTGCTGAAAATGCGTTCTTTTTGTCATTCTGAAAAACGGTTTCTCAAAATAGAAAAATGGAAAATGCGTTTACTTTAAAATTTTGAGAATTTTTTTTTATAATGTTTTATTCAAGAAATCTGATCATTCAATAAATTTTAATAGTTTAATGTTCATATAGTATTAAATAATATATAAAATTTGAAGTTGGTGAATCTTAAAATATTTTTTCCTGATATAAAAAACACAACCTAAATTAAATTAGGTAAAACACGTCAATCGATACAATTAGAAACGAGACAGATTATCTCTATGCCAAATGAACAAATATCTTTTATCACTCGTTTAAACCATTTGTGTATCATGTTGTTGGAATGCTAAAATTATCAAAATTGAATAATCATAATAAAACATTGTATGAAATTAAATGACCATGACACTAAATATAAAATTAAGTAATCATGATAAAACAAAATCAAATTAAATAACCATGATAACATCGAGTATAAAATTAAGTGTTCATTCATCAACACTCAAATAAACCAAAAGAAACAAGAAAAAATTCAAGAACTAAAACAAGGGGTTTTACTTTTCATTCATGGATTCAAAGAAAAATGACAACAT
>CAIGRT010232714.1:0-18965 GCA_903798405.1 Fraxinus platypoda
TTAATCATCACTAGGATTCTGGGCAACCATAAGGAACTTCATTAGCTCAATTTTTGGGCGTTCTACAGGCTTGGGCGATTGTGTTGCTTTGTTTGTGGGCCTCCACTGCACTTACTGAAAATCTTGATTGAGTCTTTATCCCGAATTCCTTAACTGGACTTCCTCTCTTGGGCCATTCGAATTGGGCTACACTTTTTGTGTATTAACAGATTGATTGTTATTATCGAATATTGTTTATATGTTTTTTTTCTTTCGATTACTTGAATATATTATTTGTATCAAATACCTTATAAATTTTTTAAATGTAAATATGCATTTTCTTGTGATGAGTAAAATATTAATAAAATGGCTGCTTGAAATCAAGTAGATAAAAATGGTTAGCAAAATATTAATGAAGAATTTTTTTTTTTAAAATGTAAATCTATATTTTCTCGGGTCAAGTATGAATCATTCAAAAATCAATAATAATGTATTTGATTTGTATAGGATTTAATTGTGCCCGTAACTCAAAATATCTGCGTCAGACCCTAATCGAACGAATCACACGTGGAGTTTAATTATGTAGTATAATTGTGCGAAGAATTAAATTACCACTTAATGGTAAGGTATTTCATGTAATTCCCTCCACAAGATTATGTATATCTTCGTGAGTTTAATGATTATTTTATTCATCATTGGGTAAGAAAAATTTAATTGATCCAATATTTCAATGAATTGGGAGCTTGAGAACAAGCGAAGTAATGACACAAATTTGTGTCAAGAACTTTCGCCTTGAAAAATGGGTTGAGTGATTATTTAAATATTTTTTATTCAACAATTAATAATCTAAGCTCAGTATTTAGAGACGACTAAACTTAAACATATGTGATTGATTCACATGACCATTGAAAAAAAATGAAACTTAAACACACCCCCTTAAGTTAATGAGAATAACTAGAGGGACAAAATTATAATCTGCGTCATTACCTAATTATTGGATCTCGATAGGGATGAAATACATATACTTAGTCAGAGAAAAAAATTGCAAATACTTTAGCTTATGCCATTTTATAGATTCCATGAGTGCAGTCTCTTGTTTTTAGGGAAAAACAAGGATTAATAATTATATTGGACGGTCAGAGATTAACTGGATAGGATCTAATTATTGGAGTTTGGATAATATATGCCTGAATAGATCCATATGGTAGTTCGGTAAGATTTTGGACTCAATTGCAATTACTTGAAAAGTTCTGAACTTGATTATAATTGTAATTAAAATTCAACTATTACATTTGCAATTAAACCTATGGCCTAATTAGTGTTTGACTAAACTTTAAAAGGGATCGAAAATCTTGTTTTTTTTATTTTTTCTTGGACCATCCAGTTTGAATTTAGTTTTTGTTTTAAATGGAAAGAGTGTACACACGTCGTTGCAGTATTTACTTTAAATAAAATTATAGAAGATTTGAAGCACCAAGTTCTTGAAATCAAAAGTTGAAAATTCTATAAATCTAAAAAGGCTAAAAATTTGTAATTGAGATCCAATTAAGAACTTGATTATCATATTTAGGTAAACCATAATTTTTTTTTTATTATAATTTACACGTGAGCATCTAATAAAGATATTGGTTTCTTGAATAAAAGAAAATTATTTTTTCGCGTAATTCTTATTTCACTTTCCAACACTGATTGCTACAAGATTGAGTAGTTTTGATGAGATAGGATTAGAAGAATAAGTTGTTAAGAGAATAATTATTTCTGGTAAATAGGATACTGATTTACCAACCAGACAGTCTTAGGGAAGAAATATAGAAAGCAGAGGATAAGAGAGACTTGACGAGTCGTTACCTTATCCACAGTAATGACTTTTCTACAGTCACTTTTGAAGCATAGACAAGTGAAGTGACTAATTCGACAGGCCACAAAGGAAAGGAAGGAGCATTGTTGGGTGGATCATAATGAAATGAACACACTTGTCAAATATCCTGCTGTTAATATGGACAGGATAGGGGAGACCGACCTACCGTGTAGGCAAGAAAAAACCTAATCACTTAGGGGACAAAAGAAAATAATTCAAAGAATTCATATTTTATGCCCATGTGTGGTTGTCGTTCGAGATTAAAATCAGTTTTTTTAGTAAATTTTGATAAAATATATGATTAAAAAATTATGAATCTCATAAAATATATGGTTAAAATTAAGTCCCCTGTTTGGGTTCCATTAAAAACAAATTTTGGAATCAAATTTTTTTTAAGAATGTGCTGTTAAAAATAAGGAAAAATTTTGGGTTTACGTATAATATTATTATATTTGAGAATATGTGGTTGAAAATAAAAAAGAGAAAAATGCTCAATTATTCCGTCCATCTGGTCAAAATAATTTTAGGAAATCGAATTAAAATAATAATATTTTTGAATTATCCAAATTAGTTGCTTCTATGATGGTTGTTGGATCGACTATAATACTTGATTGTGTTGCACATTGAGTTGATTAACAATATCTTATGCGAAAAAGTAAGATTTATGAAATCATATTCATACTTTATTCCCGTTAAGAGTTTCGGTTTGATTTTGCTTCATCAATAAAAACGAAAAATTCTTTGACATTAAATTGTGTATATTATTATAATTTATTTAAAGTCGCTACACCCAAATAATGTGTTATACAACTATTGGAGCATATATTTCTTATATTTCAAAGTCCACGCTCAACAAATTTATAAATAGTTTATAAATAGAAGAGTAATGAATCTAATAAATAGAACTGATCTCCCATCTTTAGTGGATAGGATAAAAACTTTTCATTTATTGGTGTAGCAAAGAGAATCGTAAGTATGATTCTCTAAATATACGACTGTTGCATAGAATAATAAGTAAAGTTTTCTTGTCACATCAACAATAAAAAAATTTTATCTTGCCCATTTGATCTTATAAAATGCACGGTTAAAACTTAAAAATAATGTTTGATTTGACTGAATTTATAAATTACTTGCCAGATGAAGGCTAAATTTCCCTGATAAAAAAAATAGAGAGCGGATGAAGATTTAAGGGTGCATTTGATTATCGATATTTTCCATGAAAAATGTTTATTTTTCATTTAATTTCTTACTTTTGTGCTGTTTGATCGATAATTTTTTCCACGAAAAATATTTTCCTATTTTTGGTTACATAACAATATTTTCCTTGAAAATAAGGAAAATATTTTCTTTAGGAAGAAATGATTTTTATTTTTCAGGTAAATTCATTATCTCTTTCTCTCTCTCATCTACCCAACATTAAAAAATTAACAAGCATAACATTTTTTAGGTTGAAATCTAAATTAACAAGTCTAGAATTTATTTTCTTTCAATACAAATTTCATGCTCGCAATCAAACGCACCACAAGGGTGGATTTATGTGATAGTAAATTTTTATTTGTTTTTAGACAAAACGAAGTCTAAAGATCTTGCTTTATATTCCATTTAGTATTTTACACATCACCCCTAAAATTGAGGGAAAAGAAAATTCAAATGAGTTAAAAAAAAAACTAATAAAATACTACTATAATATTCACAAAAATGAAAGAAAACAAAAAAAAAAAAAATAGACCAGTCATAACAAAGCTTTAAAAAACTGCAGCTTTGTCGTGTTGTACGGAGACTCTCTCTTCTCAGTCAACTTTATCCTCTTTTGTCTTGTACCCTGGGTCTGCTGCTGCTCGGAAAATAAGCTCTTAACCACCACCAAACGACGTCGTTAAAGCACCCAACCAATCCACGACACTTGTCCATCATTTTCCTCACGAAAAATCTCCCCTCATCGTCTTTAAGCTCCGCCATAGGTTGCAGGTACGCCCACGCCGCATGCTGCACTAAAGGATCCTTGATCGGAATCTCCTTCCAGCTGTCCATCCGAATTGTCACAGGAGATCCGATCGAAGTCGGCCATGCCGGAAGTATGTCTTTCAGGCTGGTGTAGCTTGAATTTTGAACCGGAGTCATCTCTATATCGGAATTTTGAAATTGATTAATGCCATTGGCTACGAGAAATCGGCGAGCTTGCGAGCACTTCATCAGTGGAAATTCAAAATCACTGCAAGGATTAAGGATCTGAGTTTCCATCCAACATTTTTCAGGTGAGTGTGTGTCTGTGTGTGGAGAGAATGGGAAGAAGGGAAGGTGAGAGTGCGCAGTAAATGTAGGTCAGTGAAGGAGATGAGTAGGGTCCACGCGCAATGGGCAAAGGAGAATTTGTAAAGACACGTGCTCAGGTAGCTGTAAGTTGATGGTCCAAGCGCGTGGATTGCGTCGATCAAATGTCTTCGTGGGTTAACCTTTGAATTTTGGTATTAAATAATTTGAATAATAAAGAATGAATTGGGCGATTGGGATATTTTCAAAATTTTAAGAAATTTAATTTAATTTATTATCTATGTTTTTCACACGCCTTGTTAAATAAAGAAAAATAGAAAGTGTAATTTAATTTAACATTAATAGAATGCATCACCCATAGTAATAAATCACATACTTCATTGTCCAATGCAAAAAGTACATAAAAACTCCATTGAACTATGATCAAGGGATCAATTGTCATCTAACTAGCTATACATATCTACTATTGATATATAATGGTATTCAAATAGAAATAGATATTTTGGTTGGTTGTCTTAATTTAATGCCCCAAATATTGGAGCAATCCTAGTCACAGAAGGCTAGGACAACGCATTGCATATAGGTAGCGAGGGGGAGACTATGCCCCGAGCGTGGGAGGAAGGGCCCAATGTCCAATTGAAATTTTTAAGTATAAGAGTTTGTTGACAAGTAATAGTAAAAATGAGTAAAGAGTACCATCCGACAAGGATTTCAATTTTTTGCTCAAGTTCGATCAAGTCAAGTTTAAAACGAATAGACTCAATTAATGATTGAACTTGAGTAACTATTATTCTAACTAAGTTATACTATGTATTTAAACTAATGCAAATGAAAGTTTGGAGAAAAATAATTAATTGTGAAAAATGTACTAAGAATCCGATACTATATATTTGTTATAATACCCAAAATCTCATTTTAACCCAATTTATGTTTAGAATGACAATCAATAATCTTATATTATATAACAACCTCTTCCTAGTAGGTTATGTTAATGGTCAATTATGAGCTATGCCTATTTTGAACTTCCTGAAAACAAAATAAGTCACAAAAACGTTTAAATGTTGATCATTTATTCGAATGGTAATTTAAATATTCTTGATTTGGAATTGAAGATTTCAAGCAAGATTATTGGAATTTCACGGAGACTCATTGAAGAGATTCAAGAGGCGAAAATTCATCTTCAATCTTTTTGCAATTCGATATTTTGGGTGATGATATCAATTTAATATGTGTTTTTGTAATACGAAAATTATAGTCTAAATTCATTGTGCTTAGGATGATGATGTAAACAATTAGCGGATGTTCTTGCGGTAAAATACTAACACACAACAATTTCATAAAACACAAGATATAGATTATAATAGTAGAATAATACATCGATATTTTTCACCCAAAAACTAAAAAATATATTGCCCTCAACGTGTCAATATGCAGATGAAATGTAACAAATACAGCACAAGAGAGATCTAAAGATTCGCTGGGTAATAAGTTTTGATATGAAGAAATATTGATGATGAAGACAAAAGAATAATTTTCATATATTGCCTTAATCTTCGTACAGTGATTTGTATACGTTTATAGATGCAATGTTGAGCTATACATGGTAATTGAAATAACTAATGGAAGTAATATATTTATAGGTAAATATTTCCTTGATTTGTGCTAATCACATTCTGGCATTTGCATTCTGTAATACTCTCCCTCAAGTTGGAGTATGGAGATCCGTAATACCCCAACTTGGAACGAAGAAGAACAAACAACTCACGTCCCAAGGGTTTAGTGAAAATATCGGCATGTTGTTGAGAAGTGGAGACATATGATGGGATAAGAAGACCAGACTTAATTTTTCACGAACCAGGAGACAATCTAATTCAATGTGCTTGGTCCGTTCATGGAAAACTGGATTGCGAGCAATGTGAATAGCAACCTGATTGTCACAATGAAGAAGCATAGGTTGAGGATGGGGCATTATGAGTTCTTGTAGAAGTAGGCGAAGCCAAACAAGTTCACAGGTGGTAGCGGCCATTGCACGATACTCAGCTTCAGCAGAAGAGCGGGAGACAGTAGTTTGTTTTTTTGTACGCCAAGAGATGGGGCTGTCACCTAATGTGATAAAAAAAAATCAGTTGTGGAGCGGCGTGTAAGTGGACAACTAGCCCAATCAGAGTCACAAAAAGCGGATACTTGAAAGTTGCACATGGAGGAGAAGAAAAGACCATAACCAGGAGTAGTCTTTAAGTAGCGGAGCAAGCGGTAAGCAGCATGGAGATGAGGCTCGTGAGGAGCATGCATGAATTGACTGAGAATATTGACAGCAAAAGTTATATCCGGGCGAGAAATGGTCAAATAGATTAGACGACCAATTAATCGCCGATAGGAGCTGGGATTGTCCAGAAGATTCCATAGGAAAATAGGCAGGGCGAGAGCCGAGTTGACCAGAATCAGAAAGAATGTCCAAAGTGTACTTTGATTTAGGAAAATGCCAGTAGGAGAGCGAGCCACCTCAATGCCTAAAAAAATATTTTAGATCGCCAAGGTCTTTAATGTGGAAGGTTTGTACAAGGTGCCGTTTGATGGAATTGATGGTAGATAAGTCATTTCCAGCAACTAAAATGTCATGAACATAGATAAGGATGGCAGTGAATGTGTTGCCCTGGGTCTTGGTGAAGAGAATATGATCTGCCGCTGATTGACAAAAACTGGCAAGAATGAGGGTACGAGACAACTTCGAATACCATTGGCGAGATGCTTGTTTGAGGCCATATAGAGATTTGTGGAGACGACATACACGTGTCTCCCCCCTGACGATAATATCCCGGTGGAGGTTTCATGTATACTTCCTCATCAAGGTCACCATGGAGGAAGGCATTGTAAACATCTAACTGTTGAATGATCCAATGTTTGGCAGCAGCTATTGCAAGGAGGCAACGAACAGTAACAAGTTTAGCCACAGGAGCAAAGGTATCAGTATAATCAAAACCTTCTACCTGAGTGAAGTCGTTGGCAACTAGACGAGCTTTATAGCATTCAATGGAACCATCTGCATGTAATTTTGTTTTATAAACCCATTTGCAACCAATGGCCTTCTTACCAGGAGGGAAGGTTTGAAAAGTTCATGTGTGATTGGCCTCCAAGACTTCAATTTCAGAAGCCATGGCCTTTCGCCAATGAGGCTCAAGGACAGCTTGAGAGTAAAGGGTGAGATCCTGGACATTTTTGGACACAAAAGAGAGAGGAAAAATGTTTCGGTCTAAATAGACGATATGAAAGAAAATTGGTAAAGAGTGAACCGTACTTCAGAAAGGTTGCGAATGGGATGACGAACGTGGGCCCTCCAAAGGCAGATCCAAGCAAATATAATCCTGAAAATATGTAGGGCGAGTGATAGTGCGTCTAGGTCTAGATTGTTGGGATGGAGATGGAGATGGGGGTGAGGATGTGGCGATGTCTGGGCTATCAGTAGAATCATCATCATGTGGTTGTGAGGGTTCGTGTTGTTCAATAGTTGGTAGGGGCAATTATTGGGAAGAGGAGACAGAAGCTTCACGTGAATCATTTGATGGGGGTGAAGTAGTACGTGGTATATCTAAAAATTGTAAATCATTTGTCATGGTGGGTGGTTATGTAGGGTCACATGGCTGCATGTTAGCAAATGGAAATACAGATTCCACAAACTGTACATCACGAGATAGAAATATCTTTTTGGTTTGTAACTCATAGACACGATAAGTATGTGGGGTTTGAGAATAGCCTAAAAATATGCACGAGGTGCTACGAGGGGAAAACTTATCCCGATGAACAGTTAAAGTATGTGCATAACAAAGACATTCAAAAACACGAAGGTGGTTATACTTGGGCGGTTTGCTGAAAAGTAGTTCATATGGAGTTTTGTTATTGAGAGAGGGGGTTGGTATGCGATTAATTAAGTATGTAGTAGTAAGTATGCATTCACCCCAAAAGGAAATGGGTAAGTGGGCATGAAAGCGAAGGCATCGAGCTATATTTAGGAGGTGACGTTTTTTTCGTTCAGCCACACCATTTTGTTGGGGGTGTCTCAACACAAGTACGTTCATGAATGATGTCATGGTCAAGAAACAAATGTTGCATGCCATGAGAAATAAATTATTAACCATTATTAGATTGAACATGTTTAATAGAGCAGTTAAATTGTGTGGACCATTTTAATAAAAGTGGTAAGACAAGTAAATGCTTCAGATTTAAGACTGATGAGGTATACCCAAGTAACACGTGAGAAATCATCAACAATTGTAAGAAAGTAGTGTGCACCAGCTATGGATGGTGTGGAATATCCGCCCCAAATATCACAATAAATTCGGTTAAAAATAAAAGTACTTTTATTCTCAACCAATTTGAAAGGGAGGCGTGTGTGTTTGCCTCTAATACAACTATCACAATGTTTAATGTTATTTGAATGACATAAAAATTTTGGAATGCAAGAATGTGAGGGATGACCTAAACGAAGATGCCATACGTCAGGAGCAGTTGTGGATTGGCCGTGATTTGAAGTGCAGTTGGGTTGACATGCTTGAGATGATAGAGGCCTCCACGTTCTTCACCCATCCCAATCAGCTTCCTCGTGTGTTGGTCCTGAATTAAACAAATAGAGGAAGAAAAAACGACAACACAATTAGATGATCTAGTGAGTTGACTGGCAGAAATTAAATTAAAATTAAAATTGTGAACAAAAAGGACATTATAAAGACAAAAATGGGAAGAAATTGGAATGTGGCCCATGTGTGTTACTTGGGCCATGGATTCCGTGGGTAGCATGAGGGATTGGGTATGGGCCGAAATGTGGGTGGCCCTAGATAAATTGGAAATGCAAGAGATATGGGCTGAAGCCCCTGTGTCAATAATCCAATTCATGGCCATGGAAGGGACGATACCGGAGAAGGCAGAGACGGTATTGGCACTTGGTTGAAGGAGTTCCATCAATTGCTTGTAGTGCTCATCAGAGAGGCCAGGAATTGCACTCGATGAGGGAGGAGTTGAAGTGGCAGACACCATGTTCACTGTGGAGGGGTGATTACTGACCAGGTCGTAATTTGTGCGTGGAGGTTGCTTGGGTTTGTTGGTGTTCCCATGGGCAGGGTACCCAACGATTTCGAAGCAAGATGACTCGTGATGGCCGTCTCTCCCACATTTTGTGCATTTTCTGTTAGTGCGAGGACGGAATCCGTTGTTGACTGGAGGACGAGTTCGCGAGACAGCCATGGCAGAATTCTCTGGATTGGGCAATAAGGGGATTTGCAGTAGGCGTTGGGTTTCTTCTTGATGTATGGTGGCATATGCTCTGGACATTGTGGGTAGTGAATCCATGGCAAGAATTTGACTCCGAATGTTTGAGAATGAATCATTGAGACCCATGAGGAATTGGAAGAGCCGTTCGGTATTGATCGTGTCTTCGGCCTTTTTGCGAGCTTCACAGGTGCAGGTGTTGGGATCAATTAGGGAAGTGATTTCATCCCAAATCCCTTTAACTGTGTTATAGTATGTTGTAATGGACATGTTGTTCTGCTTGAGATTAGCCAAATCACGTTGGAGACGGAGATGATTGCTTTAGGAAAAACGGTTGTCCAAATCAGTCTAAACATCGAAAGGTTTGGTGCAATAGATTAAGCTCTGTCGAAGGTGCCTATCAATAGAATTTAAGAGCCATGAAAGAACCATATCGCTGCAATGATCCCACAGATTGGTAATTTGAGTGTCAGATGGTCACTTTAGAGTACCATAAACAAAAACGAGTTTGTTTTTGGCATTGAGGGCCATACACATTGAGCGTTTCCAGGCGACATAGTTCTCTCCGGTGAGTAGGTTGGGAACTAGCACAGTGCCGGATTATCAACAGGGGTTAAGAAATACGGGGATGTGAGGTCATTGATCAATTTCGAAGCTGTGGAATCAGTCATGGTGATTGTTGGTTTCAACGTTTGTAGAATTCAGAAGAGGCCGCAGGAAAGGTAATGCTCTGATACCATAATAAGTTTTGATATGAAGAAATATTGATGATGAAGACAAAAGAATAATTTTCATATATTGCCTTAATCTTTGTATAGTTATTTGTATACGTTTATAGATGCAATGTTGAGCTATACATGGTAATTGAAATAACTAATGGAAGTAATATATTTATAGGTAAATATTTCCTTGATTTGTGCTAATCACATTCTGGCATGCTACATTCTGTAATACTGGGGGTATCAAATAATGGAGTCATAAATGGAACCAGTGGGCTGGCTGTGGATGGACCTGGCTGAGCAATAGCTCGTGTGATGTGCACATTAATATCATCTAGCTGTCTAAATGTTGAGTGACCCGATCACATGCCCAAATAATGCAATCTTAGTCGAAGTTGATCTTACTGATGGTCCGATGAAAAGACTACTGCACATTCTCGATGATGGCTACGTCTTGCTATAATGCCCATATCATCCTAGATTTCTTCATCTGATTCGCTAGGAAATGACAAAGAAAGACAATATTATTGCTAGCCGACTCCTGTGCTGGTTGCGGGATTGTTGTGATAGGGATGAAGCTCGTAGGGCCATGTGGGTTATATAGTCTGCTCTCTTTTCTATCGAATGGATCAAAGTGAGCTAGTCATTAACCTCCTATCAATCGGTGCCTCCATGCTTGCTGCTAGCTCACTCGATAACAACGGAGTATTCATTGACATGACTTCAAGTCTCTTTTAGGTTATGAATGAAATAAAACAATTAAAAAAAAAACACTATAAAATCGTTGATCTTCTAAATTATAAGAGGCCCTTTACAGTTAAATATTAAAATATAAATTCTTTTTCTATCAAAATATTCAATAAATGATAAAGAAAAAGAACAAAAAATAAAACATTTGTTCGCGCGTGTCAAAATCATCACTACCACCCATTTTGCCCCCTTTTGACTAGGCATGTATAATCAATTCCCCACACTAAAATACCCCCAAATAGGAACACATTTTAGAAGGGCAACGAACGCAAAGAATTCCTCAAACAAACCTAATTGTAAAGACAAATATTTTTCAGATTTTGATCGCGGAATTGGCAGAATCTGCAGCTCCGACCTCCACCGACTCTCTCTCTCTCTCTCTAACTTACACTGATTGCANAGACCTGGTCTATGGTAATTTTCCCCTAAAATACCCCCAAATAGGAACACATTTTAGAAGGGCAACGAACGCAAAGAATTCCTCAAACAAACCTAATTGTAAAGACAAATATTTTTCAGATTTTGATCGCGGAATTGGCAGAATCTGCAGCTCCGACCGCCACCGACTCTCTCTCTCTCTCTAACTTACACTGATTGCAAGTAGTTTGAATGGAAACTGACACGTGGTGGCCTACAAGAATGACACACAGTCATTATAGCTGCTCTCTACCGCACCTTCTTCCTTAACTTTCCATGGTTAGTGCCGCTCTCCTTCACATTGTAAATCCCCCAATATCCATATCAAATCACCGTGACACGGGTAAAATATTTCAAACTGTTAATATAGCGTATGAGTACTATTCTTGTATATTATGGCTATTTAGTTAAAATTGGAACTTCCCATCTTTTTCATGTTTCTGATATTGTTGAATCGGTGATTTTTCATGATTTGATGCGGGATTCTGTGGTTTATTATGAGTGATAAGATCAACGCAATTTTGGAAACCAGAATCAATGAAGAGGATTAATGATTTTATTAATTGGTAAAGGTTGATTCTTGTTTTAGATTTACATGTCCTAGGTATCTACTATTTTGATCTTTACATTTCTTGAGGTGTATATGGCAACTGGATCTATTATTTTGAATTCGTTGCATTGCATGAGAGCCTAAGCTGCTATGCCTTCGATCTATAAATTATTCAATTTGAGTTTCATGTTGACTTGCAGACATTCTGTCCACTCTCAAATAGTTTTGAGTTTGCTTCAATTGTTTGTTGAATGTGCCTGGATTATCTTGTTTCCAACTTTTTTCCCCTTAAAAGTTCGTCAATTAACTTTTTGGAGAAAGACACAAAGCGAAATGAACGAATTGAGAAAGCTCATTACTATATTGCTTTCTTGATATTTTGTTCGGTCCCTTTCAGATATCTGCCTCTATTTTTTTACTAACTGCCACAAGTATATTCAATTTTGATATTGCACACAGAAACAAAGAGCTTCTTCTGCTAAGTTAACATCTATTCGGATGAGGGAAGACAATAATGTTGAGTACGTTGGTTTGGAGGATGGTGTTTCTCCCAAGTTACAAAACTTCAATAAGGTTTCAATTATACCTCTTGTTTTTCTGATATTTTACGAGGTCTCTGGGGGACCTTTTGGAGTTGAAGATAGTGTCCAGGCTGCTGGTCCTCTTTTAGCCTTGCTTGGCTTTCTACTTTTCCCATTGATATGGAGTGTACCAGAAGCCCTAATAACTGCAGAATTGGGTACCATGTTCCCCGAGAATGGAGGTTACGTGGTTTGGGTTTCATCGGCTTTGGGTCCTTACTGGGGATTCCAGCAAGGGTGGATGAAATGGCTAAGTGGAGTTATTGACAATGCGCTTTATCCTGTTTTATTTCTAGATTATCTGAAATCAGGTATACCGATTCTAGCAGATGGTTTCCCTCGGATTCTGGCAGTGCTTGTGCTGACTTTAATGCTCACTTACATGAACTACAGGGGTATGACCATAGTTGGATGGGTTGCTATATTGTTAGGTGTGTTCTCTCTACTTCCTTTCTTGTTTATGGGAGTTATAGCGATTCCTGAATTGAAGCCTTCAAGATGGTTTGTGGTGGATTTGAACAATGTGGATTGGGGATTGTACTTAAATACTCTGTTCTGGAATTTAAATTATTGGGATTCAATCAGTACTCTAGCTGGTGAGGTTGAAAATCCGGGTGGAACACTCCCCAAGGCTCTATTCTACGCCCTTATATTGGTCGTACTCGGATACTTTTTTCCCCTTCTCATTGGCACGGGAGCTGTTCCCCTTGATCGTGAGCTGTGGAGTGACGGGTATTTCTCTGACATATCAAAAATTATTGGTGGGGTATGGTTGAGATTTTGGATTCAAGGGGCTTCTGCTCTATCAAATATGGGGATGTTTGTGGCTGAGATGAGCAGCGATTCATTTCAACTTCTCGGGATGGCTGAACGTGGGATGCTTCCTGTGTGTTTCGCCAAGAGGTCCCGCTATGGAACTCCTCTTCTCGGGATTTTGTTTTCTGCATCAGGCGTGATATTGCTTTCATGGCTTAGCTTTCAGGAGATTGTTGCCGCGGAAAATTTCCTTTACTGTTTTGGAATGATAATGGAATTCATAGCTTTCATCAAGCTAAGAATTAAGAACCCGGCAGCATCTCGACCGTACAAGATTCCTGTAGGTACTACTGGATCAATTCTATTGTGTGTTCCTCCTAGCCTCTTGATATTGGTGGTCCTGGCTATGGCATCTTTCAAAGTAATGGTTCTTAGCCTCTTGGCCGTCAGTATAGGGCTTGTTCTGGAGCCTTGTTTAAGGTACAGTGAGAAAAAAGGATGGTTCAGATTCTGCTCGAGTTCTGATCTTCCAGATTGGGATTACAATAATCACAGGCCCTTTGAGCCATAGACTGAACAATGGAACTTCTATGTTGATGGTGCAAAGTGAAACTTTTATTTGCTTCTAGCATTGTGATGGTTTTTAACTTGGCAATTTAGATAATAAACATGTTAATGGTGTGAGATTTTTATTTGCCTCTAGCATCGTGATGGTTTTGTCCTTGGTAGTTTGGATAAATAAACTATTTACTAGCATTTTTCTTCTTGTTTATTTGTAAATGAGGTACTGACTCGCCAGCTTGGCTCTTCAAAAATTTAATTTTCACTTAAAATTATTTTCTGTAATATTGTAACATAAGTGTCTACCTTTCAAGTTTTATTCAATAACTTGTTATTGAATTTTTATTAAAATTATTCTGGAAACAAAATCTTGATCCTACTTCAGAAAATTTAATGGCATAGACCGTTCACATGATTACATTAATAACAATTTTTCTCATGCATAAAATTGATTTTTAGATATTCCAATAGTTTGTACTTTTTGTGGTAACAACAAGCCTTGAGGTGATTTTTAAGTGTGAACGAACTACTTGTAAACACAATTATGGTTACTGCTTGCACAAGGCTAAAAGCTTGTATTTTACAATCAAATTTAAATAAAATTGAAGAAATTAGTTAACTATAACAGTTACAAATATACTTCACATATTTTGCTTCTTTAATCTACAGACACCACAGCAACAAGAACAGTTCAGAAGGTGAAACAATGATTGGTTGAGTCAACTCAAACAGGAGCAACAGGCAACCTGCTTAAGCTTTACAACAAGTTGAGGTCTCTCGGTGAATGCACGATAGAAATCGCGAGGGCGACCCATCTCATAGAATTGCAATCACATGCCTAAACCAATATCCCTTTATATAGAGGTTAAATGTTTTATTAGAAAGAGGAGTAGCTGCTGCTACTACAAAATCGAAAAGACACCTCCTCTTCTTTAACACGTTACTTTTGCCTCTGCGCAGCCTGTCATCATTAAAAAAACAGTTAGAAAACCAGTGAAAAGTTGGTCTGGAAATGCTAGTTTATAGTAAAGGATTTTGGGAGAGGGACAAAATAAAAAAATGTGAAAACAAAGTGATTAGATAGACCGGACTAAAGAAAGAAATGTTGATAGTAAGAATATGAAATGAATAAGATTTGATTTCACTATAGGCGGGTCAATAGGAATCCGGCTATAGCGCCGAAATGATGTCCACAAAGAACATTAAGAATGTGCTTATTTTCGAGGAAGCAGAAGTCCAAAGTGGGCCATCTCATATCTAAGCAATATAAGTTCAAAAATGGTTATATCAAAGTTCACAAATCATGCATTTAGATATACTCCTACAAAAGCAACAGAGAAATGAGGCAACTGAAATCACGTGTGAGAAAATCCCATAATTATCATTCAAGCACAATGTCTGGTCGGGTCCACTATTCCTAACATACTATCCATTCACTAACTACAATGTTTTGTCTTCTTCAAATTCTTTTGCTATCTCATATCTTGTTTCCCAGGATGTTGGCATCTACCAGACTTGATATGGGCTCGAGATAACTATATTATGTGGAAATGCAATTACAAAAAGAAATTCATGCAACCATTATTCACATTAAATATCAAGCAAGGCCCAAACATGGGAATTGCAGCAATTAGGTTGCACGATACCACAAGAACTGATGATATGCATCTATGTAGTGTCCAAAAGATACATTAGCACAAAGAGAACACTAACATTTTTACTAGAATTACAGGCATGGTTAAAGGGCCAAGCTTAGAAATATCTCAAAGTTCACACTCATTTATCATGTCAACCATCCGTAGATCTGAATTATGATTATAAATATCCTCTTCTTCCATATCTGATCATAAATTGATTATTATTGCAACATGGACTGCATCATCATTTTCATTGGCCCAATTAGTCCAGGAGACTAAAATGACTCCTTGTTAGACCCTTGTCCTCACCTTGCCTTCCAAATGCCACTTATCCCAACCCTTTACAAAACCCTAAACTAACTGTTTCTTTATTTGCTTGTGTAAAAGTAACACAGATCAATCCCAACTCCCTCGAAGACAATGGTAACAAACTCAACCAAACAAATATGTGGGAAACATGAAATTTTGGCTTCCTATTTTGAGTGAGTGATGGCAAGATTATGCCCAGTCAAATGCTAGGGAAAAATGAAAAATAGCATAGTAAAAGCATGTCCATAGAAAATAAATTGATATGTTATAATGTGAGGACACAAGAATAACATGCAGAATGACATAAATAACATTTTCAAGGCAGTAGCACCAACCTTTTTCAACTTGTCCAGTACTGATTCTTCAAAAGCCTGATATCCAGCACCAACAAGATTACTCAGTTTCGGGACATCAGATTCTATATTAGCCTCTACATCAAAGTTAACTGGTGATGAAGCTGGTAGAAGAGGCAAAACTAGAAGAGGATTTGAGAGATCCCCCAAGACATTCCCAGTAGCAGCATCCTGTCAAAGAAAACACCCAATTCAGAGACTAGATAATAAACTACATACACAATTTGGAGTAAAGAAATTCATTAAGAAAATAGAAAAAAACATACAGCTGCATCTTTAGACCCCATTACAACAAGGGCAGACCCTTTCTTCTTGGAACTCTTGATGACTACATCTTCCACCACACCAAACTCCTTAAAAATTTCCCTGAGTCTTTGAGCTGTATAGTCTTCGCCGGTCTTCTCCCATGAAACCTTAAGAACCTTTTCCTTGTCTAACCCACTACCACCACCATCCATATTACTTTTTCCCCTTGCATTGGTAGCTTTCTTTGAAGGAGTCGTCGTAGCAGATCCTTTGTTACTATGCATTGTACGAATTCTAGCAATCTCCTCTTTAAGCTTCCTAGAAATCATCTCTTCCTCTTCTCGAGCTCTCGAGCTGGGGTCAGGAGCAAAAGCATAGCGCTCTCTTTCTTCGAGATCTGACATCATCTTCCGGCGCTTGGAGTCCTGTTGTGACTGGCGTTGAAACTTTTCCCGTTTCACCCGAAGCAGATCATCAAACAACTTCCTAGCTTTTTCATCCTTTAGGATTGCATACGATGTTGTAAGCTTTTGAAAATTGTCATGGGCATTTGGGTCATCAGGTCTCTTATCTGGGTGCAATTCCAAGGCCTTCAGTCTGTAAGCTTTTGTAATTTCTTTCTCCGAAAGCTTGGCACCTTCTTCACCAGATGGCAAGCCCAAAATAGCATAATGGTCGACTTCAACATCCATATCCTCAACTCTTTATAGTCTACACACACTAACATGAAAAATGCAAATAAGCAAAAAGAATGTCAGAAACATTTAAGTAACGCATGGTTTAATATAACAGGAAATGTAACAGCATGTCATCACAATTAAACATTCACAAATGCAATTTACTAAACAAAGTGTAGTATCATAGCCAGAATATTGCCCCCGCTGGATTTTGGTTCCGGGTATTTCACAGATTATAATAGAGGGGCAGCTGGTTCTAAAGGCAAGGGGAAAACCATAAACGGACATAAAAAATTTGATAGACATTGTCAAGAAAATCTCTGTTGATCAAGCAAGCCTAATATCAACAAACAACAATATTGGAAAAAACAATAATTCTTTGGGCCTGCTTGCCAATTTTTATCTACTGATTTTGATTGTTTTTGGGTGGCACTATATATGAGAGGTTGGGAAAACCAGTTATTGTTAGTTTTTTGAAGCACGGGTGGTTCTAGTGTAGTGTAATGTATTGTATTTCTCAACCCATAAATATCCGTGATTTTTTGCCCTTTTTCAAAATTTCTTTCAATTTTACCCTTTCTAAAACAATTATTTCAAACCTACTCTATAAAGAATGAAAATTGGAAAAAAAGAAAAAAAAGCAAAGAAATTCCTCCTCAAATAAGATTGCAAATTAGCTTCACAAATATATTCGATTTTGAGTCATTAATTTGTAAAGAGTGATGTATAATTTCCTCCGTATTGTTTACACATTTCTACCTTTAGAGTTTTTTTTATTAAAAACAACAGACATACATAATTTTATTCTTTTAAAATACTTTCAAAACCGCTTAATAATAATTCCCAAACATGAATTGGACAGTTTAGAAATTCGGTACTAAAAAGCACCCAAAAGTTGAACCTCATCAACGCCCAAAATGGGTACTTTAAGAAACCCTATAACCGATAGACAAAACTCCCAAGCAGGCTCTAAGGAGCTAGAAGATAAGAACGGCGATAAACAATTGCGTTGAAATTAAATTCTTCACAACAATCAAATCCAGTGCGAAATCAACAGATAAAGCCTGTTCTTACATAAATCATACCTTCCAAGTTTCGTGACGAAGAAATTGAGTTATCGGCAGGGGCGAATCTAGCTTTTCGGTTCAGCTAGGGCGGAGACCATTGACCGGTAACCATTGACCGATGACCGTTGATATTTTTTTTCCTTATCCCTAATTTCCTAAAATCCTAAATTCCCAAATCACAATACACAATCCAAAATTATGAGCATCTTCACCATTAATTTTTTTAACTAATCCCTAATTTCCTAAAATCGCAATTCAAAATACACAGTTCACAAATCACAAATCACAATTCACAATACATTGATACACAATTCACAATACACAAATACCCAAATCACAATTCACAATTCACAAACCCTAAATTCCCAAATCACAATTCACAGTACACAAATACAATTCAAAATTATAAGTCATAACTCATAGTCTCACACAACAATATAACATAAATTCTCATTTCTCATAATTCATAAATCACAAAAACTGAAAAAAAGAAGAATAAAATCAGAAATACAGAAGGCAGTCAGGCACCCAAAAATCCAGAACTGCAGTGACAACAGCATAAGCACTAGCAAGTAGCAAATAGGAAATAGGCAAATTAGCAAGGCAAGATTTTTGATCTAATAGACTAATACCTGTACAGAACGCAGACCTGAGACCGGCAGACGAGACGAAGGCTCGAATCTCCAGCAGCCCAGCTATTGCACCACCGTGACCGTCCTCCGTGGACCGTGACTCCGTCCACCTGTCTCGGCGGTGTCAAAGACTCACAGAAGTGGAATTTCCCCCTCGTTCGTCCGTCTCCCTCCTCTGCCGGACCAAATAGAATTGGATTTGGTTTTGTAATTGTTGTGGGTAAATGTTAATGGCAATGGACTTTCAGATTTCAGCCCATGGATTGCAGGATTGGGCTCATTAATTGGGCCTTATTTTTTTAAAGTGGAAATTACAATAGAGGAAATTACATAAAGGCAGGTC